>ARYC01005418.1:0-22763 GCA_000711775.1 Oxytricha trifallax | reverse complement strand
TTCCTCTACCACACCCTGCGCCAGCTGCGCACTGACAAGGACCTTGGCCTGAAGAAGATCGTGCTGCTCATGGACAACGCAGTCAATCACAAGTACTCTGAAGTGTTGGAGACTGCCAGGAAGTTGAAGGTGACAGTGCTATTCAATGCCGAGTACTCACCCTGGCTCAACCCTATCGAGCAGCTGTTCTCATACATCAAGAGGCACCTCAGGCAGGAGCAGGCAGACAGCAAGTAAGTGTACTTATTCATAACTTTATATAGGATTCACTTGGTTAAGAGGCTCTCCCAGATCCTGAAAGCCATGACCAAGAGTGAAAATGTCAACAAGCTCTGGGCTTTCAGCGTCAAGCAGTGGTGCACCACCATCAGACATGGGTTCGTCTGAGTAAACTATCAATGACCATGAGTGTAGTCGTAGGTGCTCTGGCACAAGTCAAGACAAGCATCAATAGCAGTTGAACTGCTAAATTAATTGATTAAAACTTCCCTATTATATATCACGCTTTTAAGTTTAAGTTTAAACTAATAAATCGCCAAACCATTGAAACCTCTCTCACCTCCGCGCATTGCCGAGGTCAAGTCCACCAATACACCAACGATTGTCCAACTGCTTGAGCTACCAATGATGGCACCGATGGATCAAGGATGGAGCAATAGATTTAGGATCTAGAAGATGAGAATGGATTGCCGATTGGCCTCAACTCAAGCCTATCGACGACGAATCGACATGAAGTGATCATGCCAGATCGACGCCAATTGACGGTGTCAAACGACCATGTAAATCATCGAATTCATGTCAAACATTAAAATCAAGTGTTGGATTGTTGATGAAAAAATTTGGGTTTATATTATGCTGCTGAACACTATAACGATCAAACTTTTTAGTAAAATGCACGGCAACAACTTAATGCTTTTTGATTATTGGTTATTATTCTTGGTTTATTTTATTTCTACAATTTCCTATTTTTACGTATTTTATCAATATTCAATGTATAAACTTTTTATTTGTTAGTGGTTTCTCAGATGACATTTGATTATTTATCGTAATTTATATATAAATTTATATTCTTTTATGTGTAAATTTGATAGGACTCTACTTATAACTAATTATTAATAAAAATATCTAATAGCATCAACCTAAATACTATAACGAGTATTATTGGATTATTGTAATAAAATCTACCAATTAGATAAGGAAATTCTTAAGATGCATCTTAAATTCAACTAGTAAACATTTAAGATTAATACTACAGAAATTTACAACGATTAAAAGTTTTTAACAAAAATTTGAATCAAGAAATGAACTATGTGAGTGGCCAATTAAAGAACATGAATGATTTCTAAAAGCTATATAAAAATAATATAGAAAAGAGCTAGCAAGAAGATGAACCCTTCGAATAAAACATAGAGTTGAAGATTTTTAAATCATAATAAAATGACTCATTATTTCTCAAGTTCAAATAGAAATTACACAGTTAAATTATTATTTGATATATCATAACTGATTATCACAAAAATAAAAACAAAACTACCAAAATATGCTTAAAATATATTTTTAGACTACTTACAATCCAAAAGAAATAGGAAAACAAGAAATTTGAGGTTCATCAGCTAATAATAACTGATTACAAAAGCAGTATATTCAAATACTAAAGGAGGTAAATAGCCAATAGAATTGTAAATGACAAGGAAATAGAATGAGAAAGCTCAACAAATAATTCATTTGAAGAAGATGAACTTTATTGAGCATTATAACTTTACTCAACTATTTATGGATGTTCGACACTCAATTTGTTCATTATGTCATTATTTGTATATGTACTTTCTTTACAGATTAATTATAATAAGTTCTAGATTTAATATTAATAAACTATAAAACAAAAAGGTAAATTGAGATAAAGTAAATCAACTTTAAAATTATTTAAATTTAAAAAGCCACTTATTTGATATTTATTTAAATAAAATTTAATTTATTAGATTTCAAAATTGATTTTGTCAAAGATTAGGTTTATTTTAATTCAATTATTAAATCATTTTAATAAATATTATTGTAAAAGAAATGGTAAAAGCTACCTCAGCTCTTTTCACATATTGAGAGTACATAATTATGCTCTTATGATGTGCAATAAATTAAAAATATCAGCCCAAAAGATTGAGCATGTTGGTTGTCAACTATTGATCATTTAAAACACTGGCAAAATTAATTGAAAAAGTGCTGCGCATAGAAGCACTCTTTACAAAATTATGTTGATTCTGACAAAAGAATGTGGGTACCCTGCATAAAGAGTAAAGTTCATAGCGTAGCACAGTTCGGCATTCAGAGTACTTTTGATCAAGACTACAGGAATATCGGGTGTTTAGGTGATGAGAATAAAGATACTAAGATCGGATAGGCAAGCAAAACTTTTAGAACACAACAGTGAATTCAAAGGATAAATGAGGGGAACCACTTAAATAAAAAGCGCAAATAAGAATCTCTCTGTACATTATATAATAAGAGTAGTTACTAAATAAGTATAATCATCCACTTTGTACATTTAAGAACTGTGCGTTTTTATCGAGTAATAATAAGAAAACAAATGTAAAAAGTATAATTTTCACAATTATAAGTCTTAAATACTTTAGGGCTTATAAAAATTAAATTTTATTTAGATAAATATCAAATTAGTGGCTGTTTAAATATATTTAATTTTAAAGTTGATTTACTTTATCTTAATTTACCTTTTTGTCATATATTTTATTAATATTTTCTATTTCATATAAACTAAAGATGCAACTATAATAAGTTTTGATAAAGATAAATTAATCAAAATTAAACCATATTTTATTAATTTAAACTTATAACTTATTAAATTATATCTGCATTTATATATTTATTGTATGACAACAACTTCTTTATTGCTGGTGTTTAGCATAGAAATAATTAAGATTTTCTAATAATATACCATAATTTTCAAAAAGTAAAGCAAACCAATGTTTATCAATATTAAAAATAAATTGATTGGCATCGATATAAATTAACTGGAAAATTTTTAATTCATATGATGTAGGTAGAATAAATCTTCTAAAATATTAATAATCCATAATGCTAATAGAAATGTCTAGAAATGGCATAAAAAGGTTTTTAAAAAATACTAGAATTTTGGCGGTTAAATAATTTTAAAGTTAACAAGAATCTACTTTAATCGCATGATCCCTTAATTGTGACTGTGAAATTAAAAATACCTAATCCAAAAATATAATGATGTTAAACTCTTAGATAAACTTTGTATTACAAAGTTGCTTATCTAAGCACATAATTATTAAAATATTGTTGAGCTAATTAAAATGATACTAAATAGCCCAAAGTCTCAACGTTTGACTTTTGAAAGTAATCTCAATACTCATTATCAACTTTTAATTGAGAATCAAGTTCATAAAACTTAATTAATGAAAAGATCTCAAATTACTGAAAAGATAAAAATAACCTTTAGATACTTGTAAGAATCTAGTAAAATAGACGAAATAAAAAAGAATTTAAATTATTTATTTAAAAGATATATTCTATTTTGTATTAAATATTAATCTTATACAATAATGAATAGTGTTGAAGAGTTTTATCATTACATAATAAATATTTATAAATGTTGGAAAATCTCAAATTTAAATGTTGATCATAAATTTTAAATTAATATTTAAATTTTATGAAAATAAATATAAGAATTGTCTAAAAAAATTATGTAACTTACAAGAAAGATCATTAATATTTATAAGAATTAACTTCTAAATTCATTACAAATATGATAAAAAAGGTTTATCATTAAATTTACGATGAATTAAAATTCACTTATAAAAAATTGGAATTAATAAGTAATTAGTAGTAGTAGTAGTGAATCGCTTAAGGCAAGGGAAATTAATTAAAGAGATCAAAATTTAATTAGAGATCTCTAATATATAATAATCAGTATTATTTATTACTAATATATGTGTATTAAATAGGGGCCATAAATTATTAAATAGAACATTAGGTTTTTAGAGATATTTACCTACCCTACTTTTTTGGAACTCCCGATTTCATTCAAAACCACAAAACTCCTTAATGAGGTTTATAAGTGCTTTGATTTGTAGTGTATAGTTGAGGTCCTATTGATGTTAGTAGAGAAATTTGGCCAATTTGCAAAATGATATATAAAAATTAGCGAAATTTAGGGTATATTTATGATAGTAATATTTAGATTTACTGCTTAAGTTTAGGTATGGTACAAATATCAATATAGACTAAGTCAAAACAGTGCTGAATTCTACAGCCGTAGCAATACTCCTACTTAAGAGTCCCTGAACTGTTAGGTATAACTGCATGTTATCTGTTTAGCATTTTAATCAGGCTCTTGAAAACATCCTGCTAGAAAATAAAAGTTCTCACAGGTCCATATTGACTATCTTCGACTCGAATACTTTGAAGTATTGGGCACACTTTTCACTAGACTAGCGAGCTGTGATGTTTCATCGAAAGTTTCCTGACATGCGAATCTCTTCATAGACTATAGCTAATATTTATAGAAGAAATAGAATTACTTTCAAGACTGTCAACAGAGTGAAAAGAGTAATTGATTTTACTGTGCCATTTTATAGTAATAATTTAAACTTTATATATGATTAAATGCAGAGAACTATTAATAATAACATCAAGTTCATTAACGCTGATGAAGCAGAGTTTACATTCAACACTTTTATTCATAAGTCATCGTATAAAAAGTACGATAATATAGAAAGTATGTGACTAAAAACTAAAGGTTGCCACTCACGCAATTTTAGCTGGTATTAGTGAAGATTCAGGCTTAGAAACTTATGTTGTTCACCCTCGCTCTATTAAGAGAGAGCAGTATATAGAGTTCTTACATAAACTAAGAGATAAGAACAAAGATCAAGAGATCATCCTGTTTGTTGATAACCTATCAGTTCATAAGACAAAGGAGTCTAAGAAAGCTTATGAAGAGTTAAACATAACTCCTGTGTATAACGTTCCTTATAGCCCATAATTTAATGGAATTGAATTTTACTGGAGTTAAATCAAGACTTACTACTAGAAGCTACTGCTGTATCATCTAATGCACGATTTACCAATCGATACGGTAGACTTAATACAAAGTAGTTGCAAGAGAATGAATAAAGATAAGACTACGATATGTGCTAGGAAAGGAAGAATGAATGTCTAATAATAAGTTTTAGACTTAAATGAATGAAATAGTTCACATATTAAATGGACCCTTAAAAGGATTAGGCTTCTCTTTCTTTTCTTATTCTTAAGGCTTGACAGGCCATAAGTTTCTTCTTTTACTGCCATCCCCTGCATCTATGTTCATATCTTCTGGTTTTTAAACATCTTTATAAAGTCTCTTGCTCCCTTAATGAACTGTCTGCTGTTTTCTATCTCTGTGAACCTTAGCATGCTCTTTCATAAGATATATACCAGAGCCAGATTTTCCTATAAAGTTATATGTCAAAGTTTAATTGAAAGATAAGGATGCTTCTTAAGTAAGTTTCTCTAGCCAAACAGAGCTTATTAGAATGCCTTGCTTCTTCTAGTCTTCAGGAGAGATAGAATATCGTTTCTTATGAGCTTCTTCAATATTTTCTCTGAATACTCCTCTTTTATTGTACCAAGAGCACCAAAAAAGAAGTTCCTCTCTGGTAGTTTATTAGAGAGTTGTTTCTTGGTAGGAAGGTAAACTACCACTTCCTCATCTTACATGACATCCTCATACAGATTAGTGACTGAAATCTCAGGGTAGTTGAGAATTTCAATTAGTTTAATCTCTTTATTTTTAAAAGCTTTCTTCTCCTCACAGAGTATTGCATTCAAGAATGAGATTTTGATAGCTTTCATCGTTGGAAAGTATAAACCAACTTTATAGTTTGTTGATAGTCACAAAGTTATCTTACCATGTAAAGTTAGGTATCGATAGAGATCTTCCTTACTTCTGAATCTAGAGATCATTTCTTGAGCCTCGACTCTATTCATTTGATCATTGAGAGATTCCATCTTTGTTCCTCTTCCTATAAATGAATTTCAAATTATAATTTATAGACTTCTGAATCCTATTATTTAAAAACTTACTTTTAAATATGGGCATCTTATAGGAGGTCAACCCTGCAAAGATACGTGGAGAAAGTTTGCAGAATCTTTAACAAACTGCAGAGATGAAGCTCCAATTTTATCAATTTAGTTACATTATATTAGTACTAAATTTTTTAAATATAATTAGTACTGGTACCAAATCCGTTTAATTTTAATTGGTACTAATTTAATAATACCAAAACTTAATTAGTACCTTTTTTAAACTAATGAGGTTTTAATGGAAAAGTTCCAAAATGGTTCAAAACCTTATTGGTGCCAGTACCAACCCGATTTTATACTTGGTTGGTACCAAAATCAAAATTATTAAGCATGAAATTAGAAAAATTATATTTATATACTAAGCATAAATATGATCTCTAACAGCTTAAATTCAACCATAATTGTTATTGTATCAACTCCTATACATAGTTATTATAACCAGAAAGGTTATTAGACCTTAATAATAGAAATTTAAATTTGAATTTAAACATGGCGGCTAACTTGAATCGCTAAGCAGTTTCTCTTTTGGAGCAGGATAATCATAGCTTAACTTTTGGTCCTCCAAGAAACCAGAAGTAATCAATATTGAGAGAGAGATTGAGCTAAGAACTTGAGTCTGAAGCAGAGGTCTTCAAAATAGAAGTATAAAATTAGAAGGGAGAGCAAAGATAGGTCTTTAAACCTTGATTGAATATGTTGAGGAGCTGAAAGAACAGCAACAAATTGAAAAGATAAAAACATATCAATGTGAAGACTGCTAGAATCTTTCCTCTACTGAGCAAAGCTTGAAGAGACACCTTAAAGAGGTACACTCTGGCAAAGCCAAGATCTATTTCAAGCATTATAAAGTTGATGGAAGGTACTAATGTACAATGTGCATGAAGTCTTATACGCACTCTGCAAAAGTAAAGAAGCATATGCAGAAGCATCATATGAGTGATTTTTTAATGCAGGATAAAAAAAACTTAAAAATTAGTTCCAGCACAAATAAAAAATCAAATAATCTTGAGTCACAAAGAGAGCAGCAAGAAAGACTCAAGAGACAGAAGTGATATGAATCGATGAATCAGCCAGCAGGCAATACAATTTTAGCATGCTTCTAAGCGAAGGCTATGAATATACCTGCATTAAATGCAGTTGATCTCAGCACTTGTATAGAAAACTACTTGAATATAAACGTGACTGCAAAAGCAAAGCTTATAGTAGTTGGTGAGTATGCGTACAAAGTGTATCCCTTCAGTTATCTCCTTAAGAACCAACAGTATTAGAACGAGTTTGCTGATGAATACATGGTTCTTAGAGAGGCCTAAAGTAAAGATTGCAAGAATTTGCTTAAGTTATATGGTGTCATATTAAGCTATGGTTTTACCGCTCTAAGACTCAAGAAATTTGAAATGACTTTGAGAGACTATCTCTATCATAATCGATACCCCGATGATTAAACGATATACTTTCAGATATGATAAAGGGTGTCAAGAAGTTGCATGAACATGGATATGCTCATAGAGATTTGAAGCCAGAAATTTAATGCTGAATCTCTGCCTATAGGAGGTAGTTGTAATAGATTTCAATAAAGCTTTAAGACAAGATATCGTTACTTTAGCATAGGTACTTGGGACTACAGGATACTTCCCAATAAGTGAGAAGTGGACAAATGGTTCTGTCTAATTGGATTTTTGGGCAGTAGCTGCAATAAAGATGTTTGCAAATAAATTAAAAGCATAGTAGAGATGATAATTTTTAGATCTCCAAACAATCCTCGATAAACGTAAGATGATAAACTTTACCCATTAAAGAGAACATTGTTCAAAAGATACAATAAAGATAAACAGATAAAATTTGTTTGAATAATTAATGATTTAAAATCAAATAATTTTAACATATCACTGTTTAATACTAATATCAAACCATCAATTTTAGACGTGGCGTAGGCGTATCTGAGTGAGTTGACGTGGCAAACTTCAGTGACGTGGCAATCATAAAGTAGAAAACTCCGAAAAAACCATTCTCATTTGTTTGAATTAATTACATTAATACTCATCAATATTCATTAAATTCATATAAAAGCAGCATTTTGTCTACTAACCCCAATAAGACCCCATCTATACCCTACAAATAAAAGCACTTATATATCTCACTAAGGGGTTTTGATTGCATCTGAAGTTGTACTGCAACATTTATTTTCAAACGATTGAATGAGAAGCAACTTAGTATGTGGTTTGAAATTTTTTCATTTTTTGCTTCCATCATTTGCATTAAAGTAACGAAGTCGCTTATTTTGTCTCGTCGCTCAAACTAGTAATAATTAATACTTAATAAATAATTAATATAATAAATTAATGGATTTAAGTAAGAAATTCTTTGTAGAAAACTGTTTAAGAATATAAAACCCCATTAATCATTTAAGAATGAAGTTTGGGGGTGTAGATTAATAAAATTAAAATTTAATTATAATTGGCTGAAATTAAAAAACTTTAATAATCAGGCCAATAATAATTTAAATTTAATTTAATTAATCTTAATCCCCAATCTTCATTCTTAATTGATTAACGAGGTTTTATAAACGGAAATAAGAAGATGATTATTTAGATTGGAAAAATGAGAATTCAATGAAAAAATATATAAAAATTGTGAATAATAAAAAAATTAAAGAAGCTGGATAAAGATTGCAGGCTTATAAAATAAATTAGAAGTGAATATATAAATAAAATGTTTATAAGAAGGATAAACCAAGAGTAAAGATAAATAACTATAAACTGATATAAGTTTGAAAAAAAATCAAGATCATTAAACATAAAAAATATAAATATAAGCTATAACGCATCTTTAAAGATGTATTTAAAAATATTTTTTTTAAAACAAGAAATTGCACTTGAAATTGAAGAGTCTACTGTTATCTGTTTTTCCCTAAGTTATTAAGAATTGGAATGACAAAAACATCGATATTATGAAGATATCTCGTCATTAAAAATCTTATTTAGAGTAGTTTAACAATTAGCAAGGGAGTTTTTTAAATTACATGTTAAAGGTTTGTTTTGCTTTGCAATTAGAATTTAAATATTATATCTTTTAATTGTTTTTACAGGTTAATCAGTTTTAATTTATTCTTATTATTTTATACATATTAGGACTATTTTTAATGTTTTAATCATATTTTAATTATAATATTTTTAATTCTTCACCAAATTAAATTCTTTTAAAATTTCATTATTCTTTCATTAATACTTTTTTATATTTTATTTTCGATTAATTTTTACATTTCGCTTTAATTTAAAGTGAAATTGATTAATTTTAATATAAAATTCGATTTATTTGAGTGATATTTCCTTATTATAGTAAAGTAAATAACTTTCAGTAAATCTACCTTGCTTACCATAATGCTTTCTTCCAATTCGTTATGCAAATCTAAGTAAGGAAATTAATACACACTATTTAGGCTTCTAATTTTGAATATGTAATATCTTTTCATTTTTATTCCTATTCATATTTTAACCTCATTTTTTATTTTTTAATTTTTACACCACTTCTATTATTCATATAATTATAGAGGATTTTCTTACTCTCACGATATTAGTATATCAGACGTTTATAAATTTGGTAAAGTTTCAAAAAAATAGGTGACTAAAGAAAATAATAAGTTAAAAAATAGTGAATAACGAGTTGCTGCTTTATGATAAAACCATAAATTGATTCTTAAAGATTAATGAATGATAAGTTATAATATAATATCATTTAATTAGTTTAAACTAAATTAAGTTAAAAAGATTAAATTAATCGTCAAAGATTGTTCAATAAACTGATTAAAAACTATTAAAACAATTCTAATTCATATTTAATTAATTGATTATATTGAATAAACAATAGTACATTTGATATTAAAGTTTTTAACTTTTATAAACTGTTTTAAACATAGAGCAATCAATATTAATATATAGAGCCTTGATGATTAAGTTGAAAATAATCATACTTTAAAATGAAGAAAAATTATAAAAGAATAAAGTTAATTGAACTAATATATTCTAACTTTTATGTTAATAGTAAATATCATTTACTCAAGTTTAATTAAACTATTTTTTCTGTCATAAATGCATATTATCTATAATTTAACTTATAAAAGATGTAATAATTTAAACTTAATCAAACAAATTTATGCAAGGTAATCAAAAAATTCTCGGCAAATTTTCTCGATTGCCTTACATTTTCTTAAACTAATTTTCCAAAATACATTAAGTTATATATTTTTAATAATTTATTATAATATTTTACTGTATTTGTTTGTTAATCCATTTGAATATTCAAATTTTTAACCAATTCTATTGTGAACTTACTCGAAGAAGCTTATAGATAGCTGATTATTTTTTGTCAAAGAGCTCTATTGCTATTTAACTTACTACTTCCTGGGGGACGCCATATCTAAACCAAAGCGACATTAACTGAACAAAGAATATATTTTTATAAGTATAAATAAGTTGGCGTACCTAATCCGGGTTAAAGAAGGGTCAGAGGACATGAAAAAACTATTTTTATTCCAAGAAATTTCTTTATAATGTTAAAAATGCACAAAATGATATGATTTTTATCATAAAAATAAATAAATATTTTTTTTTCTTCATAATCTTTTGTTCGAATTTAAACTTATAAATTATATATATTACTCAAATTCTTTGTAATAAGTTATCTTTCACCAAAAAATACTTGATTATAAAATTTATTATATTAAATAAGTATTTTATATCTTATTATATTTTGCAAGATAACTTATAACAAAGAATTTGAGTAATATATATAATTAATAAGTAAGTTTAAAATTCGAATAAAAGATTATGAAAAAAAGAAATATTTATTTATTTTTATGATAAAAATCATACTCATTTTGTGCATTTTCAACATTATAAAGACATTTCTCGGAATCAAAAATTGTTTTTTCATGTTCTCTGACCCTTCTTTGAACTGGAGCAGTTGTGCCAACTTATTTATACTTATAAAAATATTTTTTTTGTTCAGATTATGTCGCTTTGGTTTTGATATGGCGTCCCCTACTTCTTTTTCACCTTCAGATGACCTAGTGACCTATCTGTCACCTTACCTAAGCTAACATCATTTTTATTTAATTTTTACGATGTATATAATTAAAAAATTAATAAAGGTTACATTTTTAACTCACTATGATTAATATGAAATGTTATACACTAGCATTATAAATTATTTTTGAATCTTCTTAAAATATTTATTCAATAAAAAATTCTATTTTCTTGCTTTATATATTTAATAAAATAATAGTAAATTAAAGATTCCCTATGCTTCAAAACTTTTTGAAATTAAGAGTAAAAATTAAAATTAATACAAACTTAAGTTTAATTTGATTTGTATATTAAATGATACTTTTTTTTATACAAAAGAATAGATGAATAAAAGAAACATGAAATAAATTTGGAAATATTTGTTTATAATAATAATTTTATAATGAATTTTGTTTTCCATAATTAAAAAAAATATTTTAGTCTCTAAATCATTAAGAGCTATTAAATTTCAAACTAGCAGTAAGACAGGTTTCAATCAAGAATTTGCAAATATTAATTTGAGATAAAATTTAGCTTTCCAGTTATAAATATTATAATTTTCAAAAAACTTCAAATTGGCAATTCTAAGAACCCATGGCGATATTTGAAATTTGGGGTCAAACTAAAAGCTGAAGATAATGATCAAGAATTCTTTCATTATTTTTAGATCAATTTGGCTTTCTTATTTCACACAGTATCTTGCAGTTTTAAATCGGAAAATTTTTTTAATTCTCTCTCATAAAAACTTACCATAACTGATAAATAAGCCATTCTAAGTACAAAAGATTTGCGGATTGTTTGGGATAAATTAATAAAATAAGTTAAAAGAATTTTCTCTGCGAAAAGAAATAAAAAGTGTGTGTTGGGTAAACTATGGATCTACAATTATATTTGTTGAAGAGGCAATTTTTTTCAATAAACCCTGTTAAAACTCTTCTTAGCTTCAAAATACAATCATCTTTTTGTCAATGATTAATGATCTTGGATGCAGTCAATTGATTTGAATGCAGGTGTGAATTAAGATCAAGGACTTTATCTATTTTAAGATTTACAAAAGATCTGTTTAAAATCAGGAGTTTAATAAATTTCTTATTAGGTAGGTATTTCTAGAACAAAAATAGAAGTTCATGAATAATCTCATGACGCTGATAAGTAAAGGAACATGACCGTGCCTTGATTAGTTAGGATGAATCCCAATCTTCAACGATCCTTATTCACTCTTATTTAACTATATCAAGAGCATTTTCTTTGGTAGTTAAACTTTTTTTTTAAAAAATATTAGAAAATTGGCAGTAAATGAAAGGATGAATCAAAAAGAATCCATAAGAATGTGAGTTTATTCTGTTAGATAAAATATTATCAAAAAATAAATTAATAAAGGTCTAGCTGCGTTTCTTAAAAATTGTTTAAATTTGAAAGAATGATAAATTTTAGATAAACATTTTAAAAAGATACAATATTTAATCCTGAATTAGTATAAATCATTTAGTTTCAGTTTTTCTTGGTCTAAAATGATATTTTTTAAGCATTTTCTCCGACCAACTACTTTGGGTCATCAAGACTCTCGATAATATTTTGCTCCTTGGCGTCTAATATTGCCTCCTGAAGCATTTTGGTGATAGTATTTTATAAAACCCCATTACTATTATTTACAAAACTTGAGTGACGATAATAATTGATAAGATAGTTGAAATCATAGTTAATATTTGGGGGGCAGGTAGTAGAGCCGATCTGAAGAGATCCCTATTCAATTATAATAACTTTGCCATACCCTATAATAATACTTTTATAATTCAAACCAACGCTCAAATTCATCACATGAACCTACTCGTATTCATTAATCATAACTTCTAAGGTATAAAGACGACCCTGAGTTGTCGGAGGATCGAACTGAGGATCTTCTTTTTGAAAATCTAGAATTCTAAGATCTTACGCTTTATAAGACATCTGTCAAACAGCGCTTAGAAAGCTAATAAGTAACATATATGTAGCAATAGAAGCAAGGCCCTTTGAGGAGTGGAAATCTGCATTTTGGGTCCATGATCTTTGCGATAAAATGTATCTGTAGTGGAAGAGACCTTGAATTAGATTTTTAATAGTAGTAAGGAAGAATGCGGCCGCCATGTTGGTGGCTCTCATGATGATTCCAAACATTGCAAAAACATGGGAAACATCAATTGATTCTACTATATTTGCCTCGCTTCTTTTCATCAGGAGCACTTCAATGATTAGTATTTAATACCCAAATTTAGGGAAAGAACACAACGTAACCTATTACTCAATTAAAACGATCATGGCGTGAGTCCCAGCAATTTTCTCTTTAATGGCTACTGTCAGGACATCATTAAGTAAAATTTGTTGTAAATTTAAAAATATAAACAATAATACTAAAGTTTTACACGCTATTTTAATTTAATTTATTTAAAAATATAAAACCCCGTAGATCAATTAAGACATGAGAATTGGGGTAAAGAACAATTAAATTAAGAATTAATTATTATTGGCGTATAATTATAATGTTTGGGCTAATTATTAAAACTATTGGCTCGATTAATTGTCCTTAAAAAATAATCCAATCTGGGTGTGTTTATTTGGTTTTAGCCTAATTATTTATATCATTACCCAATTATAATTATTTTTTAATCTAATTGTTCTTAACTCCTATCCTCGCTTCTTAATTGATCTTTGGGGTTTTATATCACTACTCTATCTCAAAACTTTGTCCATTTCGAGGGAAGAGTGCTATAAATTATAATTAATTACTAATACAATAAATAACCTGATAAATATGGAATTATGTTTTTTATAATGAATGCTAATTTTTAATTTATATAGAGTTAAATCATAATCAAAAAGTAATATATAATTAAAGGATAATGTTTAAAGATAATCTTTATTTAAAATTTAGTTTAAAACGTGTGAGAATAAACTCTATATAAATTAAAAATGAACATTCATTATAAATAACCTAATTCCATTTTTATCAGGTTATTTATGTTATTAGTAATATAGTTATAATTTATAGCACTCTACTCTCGAAATGGTCAAAGTTTCGAGATAGAGTAGTGTTATATATTTTTAAATAATTAAAATTAAAATAGCGTGTAAAACTTAAGTATTATTGTTTATATATTTAATTTTACAAATTATACTCATTCGCTCAGAGCCGCTTCGCTAATTAAGCAAGCAAATGCCCGAAAAGAGTCCTTAAATGAACGATAGCTGAGCGGGCGCTAATTACTATTAAAACAAATAAACAAACAAGGTTTATATACCCAATTGCATTCGAACCTTAACTCCCACAATGGCAGATCTGTCTGTATACACCTATTAAACAGCGAAAAAAGAATTTCTTCCATGGGTTCCTTGGCGTAAACTACATGGCTCTTGTGCAAAAGCACTAAATTCTAATCGAGAATGATTAGAGTCTACTACTGCTTTCCGCCTAGTGAAATCTATATTTTTCTAGTGCAAAAGCAGTGTGTGTTAAATCCCTTCTTATTCAGGATTACAATCACCCTGCTCTTTAAATGAGCTAGTAGTCTCTTTGGCGACTTGGTCAATAAAAGATTGCCCATGGAGGATTGAGAAAATACCTAAATAGGTCAGAAAGATAATGGGTATATAACAATTTTCAGAAATTTTAAATATTTTACTTTGCCATTATCTTGTACAATTGAAGATATCCACTTATCTCTGAAATGAGAACAGCTGTCTATTCAGAGATTTGTTACTCACTGGGGAAAAACCGTGCTCTTTAAATTGGGGTAAAATTAGACAAATGTTTATTCTGCGGAAAGATCCAATTTATCAGCAAGAAGTTATGAGGAAAAATTACAATCAGAAAAAAACCCAATATGAAAATCTCACAAGCTTACTTTTACGACTAGCTTTAACGAGAATTGAATAGTGGCCTGGATACCGAGTATGATACTGGAGCTGAGAACTTGCCTTGACAAACTGAAAATACTACCCTATCATGAACAGTAATTGAACGGGATCGAAGAGGAATCCAACAAAGAGTGGATGATAGCTTTGGGTGGGACGTGCTAAAGAGCAAAATCTGCTTGTTGGTATTTTGGTTGATTTTCAAATACTGTTGAGAAGAAACTGGCCAAGAAGGGCATTAAGTACAACAAAAAAGATCTCAAGAAGAAGGTGGGAAGGCTCATGAAGCAGAGAAGGGATACCCTCATTCACCGATTAAGTAAAGACTTAGTCATGCTTTTGAAGAGCTCACACCACATCGCCCTGAATTTCCAGCTTAGATTAAAGACCGCTCTCACAAAAACTACGGGGGTCATTGACTAGTGAAGCAAAGAAATTTATACTATGAATGGAGCAAGCTAGGAATTTGAAGATTTGATAGTGAGAGGATAGAACAGCTTAAGTCTTGAGAAAGAGATTGGAGAAATTACAAAGTGATATATTAGTAATTTAGTTTAAAGCATCTGTTATTGATTTAATTTCTATCGTCACCCAAGTTTGGTAAATAATAATGATGGGATTTTATATTAAATCTACTTGTTGCTCGAGCTATCAAATGATATCTACTTTATCCTTTGTAAAAGTAGCAGCTTTTGAAATTTTGAGTAATGGCCCCCAGGCGGGGGCATATAATTTTTTTTTCAAAATTTTTAAATAATCTAAAATCACTAATTCATTAAAATAATTTATTATAGCCCAATAAATCGGTCTTTAAGTCCCTTAATGATCTTTATAAGAAGAATAAGCAACCTATTTTAAGGTATGTAATCTGTATTAACAAGAAAAATAACAATAAGTTTTGCATTATTTTATTTTCTATCAATAACTAATCTGATTTCTTGCATATAAGCTGGAAATTATTAAAATTGCTACTATAATATTATTGTAGAAGTTTAATTTTATTTTTTTATGCATTAAGCTAAATTTCCAGCTTATATGCAAGAAATCAGATTAGTTATTGATAGAAAATAAAATAATGCAAAACTTATTGTTATTTTTCTTGTTAATACAGATTACATACCTTAAAATAGGTTGCTTATTCTTCTTATAAAGATCATTAAGGGACTTAAAGACCGATTTATTGGGCTATAATAAATTATTTTAATGAATTAGTGATTTTAGATTATTTAAAAATTTTGAGAAAAAATTTATCTGCCCCCGCCTGAGGGCCATTACTCAAAATTTTGATACCGTGAAATATTTTAATAGCAATGAATCCATATTTCGTGAGCTCCTGCTTCTCATTTGTATATTGACTCTCAGATTCGATTTCTCATGCAATTAATTCCTAGTCATCAGTTCTGAATCTATTGTATATCCGTTACTTTCATCATTGCCAAGGATTAATATTCCATTTAAACACGACTGAATTTCATCTAAAGTTACAGCATAGATGACCACCCTCCCCTAAATTAAATCAATGTAAGTAATCATATCTGGAACAATAATCTTCTCATGGCCATTACAGAAGATTAATATGGAGATTGTAAAGCAGCATTCCCCAATTTTCTACTTTAGTTTTGAGAGCCTATCATCTACCTGATTATAATAACTCCTCCGCTCTAAACTTGATTAAGTGAATGCAAAAGTTCGTACTCACTCTTAAACATAAAATATTTGATGATATATACACTTGTGCAAGTACTCAGTAAAACTACATAGATTTAAAAGTAAATGAGTAAGAAAATAGAAAATTCAAATTATTGAATTTTCAATAGGTTTAAAAATAGTTTTGCATTTAAGAGTAAATAAGTTATTCATTATTAATAACTAAATATGAACCTATGGTTTTACTAAATCATTTTACTTCTTTTATATAGAATAAATTTATACAACTAATCAATAAACAATTCAATCATATTTGATAGTTTTGAAGATTGAAAATAATTATTGGATTAATAACATAAACCCAAAATATAATGAGTTGTAATTAAAATGAAAACAATTTTTCTATAAAATTTAGTTCATTTAATACCAGCTAACTCAAAATTAATATTTTTTTAGTTAGTTCGTGAAATGAAAGTTTCAAAAATTATTTATTATAATAATTATATACTCCTTCAATCTTAAATCTATTAAACCATAACTTTTGCCAAAATTGTATAGAAAGAGATGCTTTCAATAGAATCGATCAAATTCAAAATGATGAGAACGTCTTACAGGCTAAAGGTATTGTAGAAATTATCTATCGTATCAATCAATCTCCAACTAAATGTCTAAAGAAAAAAGAAATATGTAAGTTTGTATTTTAAGTATTTAATCATAACCTTTTAAGTATCTAAATGCCTACTGAATCAATAATAAGACAAAAGTATCATAACCTAAGTTTACCTGACGCCGTTTTTAGCATTAAAAATCGATGTTGTCTTGCTGATGACTCAAAATTATGACAAATACTATAAGATGATTCTGATAATATTAGCAAACTTCCTTCATTTATTGTTAGTGTTATAAATTTCTTCAAACGATTCTATGTGATCAGCAATTGCAATTTAGAAAACTTCTTCTAAACTTAATAACCCTTCAATTTAATATTAGTTTAATTTTCTAATTTTACGAACTTGAGTGTAGTTTACTCAGTTCATACGTTGATAAAGTATCATCCTGTTTAAATATTTACTCTTACATGTCAATATAGTAGTCCTTCAGAGAATAAAGCACCACCATTAGTCTCCAGCTGAAAGTTTAAGTTCATGTGTGAACGTTTCGAATGCATCTTGAGAAGGAATCTTCTTAATGAAAATACTCTTATAAGCTCAGTAAGCATGCTTTAGGGATCCTACTTGACTTTCGTTATTGAAAAGATGGATATCATATCTTCTCTTTAAAGTTTCTTACCTTACTAATTGTCGATATTAATCCATTGTATAGAAATTTATGATAACACCCGACCTCTTTTAACTAAAACCATTTTCGAATAAAAATTATTGAAAGATGTCATGCTTTCTGGAGAAATATTATGCTTAAGTGATGAAATTGAATTTAATACTAGCAAAAGTAAACTCTCCGACCCATAGTAATTAGCATATCAACTATCTTTTAGGTGCTATTTATTGATGGTCATTGAGCCTAAAACTAATTTCTCTGCTCCATCGAAAATTTGAACATCAATGCTATGCTCTAACTTCGGAGAGACTATATCAGAGTTTGGTGATCTAATGGTAATTTTTTTTATTATTGCAGAGGGAGCTCTTGACTCTGATGAAGTTTTATAATAAATTCGCGATTAAAAGCATTTAGAGGGTGTCTAGTTAACTTTGGATAATTTTGAATGTATTTACAGGTTTTCTGATAGTTGTTTACTATCAATCCTAACCAACTATGACTGAGAACATGGAGTCTTGACGTCTTGCTGATCATAATTCTTTTTGTACTCAGAATATGTTTTCTATATTTTGTTTATATTTTCCTTAGATTATTAGAATTGACTCTCACTTATTGGTATCTTTTGAAAATTTTGATTGCGATGACCAACATGATTTTAGTTGATGACTATTTTTGTTAGCACTATCGAACATTTATTCTGAAGAGTCGCTCATTATCAAAATTTGAATTTGTGATTATTCTTATCTTAAGAAAATTAAAATATAAACGCTTAATCTTGGATTAAAACAACTTATATAATTAAAATTTTTAAAAGCGGATTGGACAGAGTCTAAAAATGACAAAAATAATTTTATATAAACACAAAAATAAATAAAAAACAACTGACAAAAATATTATGTCTCATTAATTTAAAAAAATAATCACAGCTATCCCTACTTTTTAAAACATTTATAATGCTTGAGATATTTCCTCATTGTAATGTAAGTTTTAGAATTTATATGCTGTTTTAATTATAGTTAAGGTAGTGATTATAAATTATTTTCAATCAGATATAGGTATTAATAAAATTAATAGGGAAAAATCTATAAAAGATCATATCAGTAATTTCAAATGAGCGATAGACATGTTGATGACAACATCCTAATGATTACTCCTCACGAGCTTGATGTGAAATATATATTTATGTTTGACATTTACATTTACTTTAATTAAAATAGTATATTTATCTGCCCATAATATTATTATTGTAGGAATACATTCGATTTGGGAAAATTAATTTATATTAAATTAATTAAATATTAAAATCATGGCAGTTATCAAAACCAAAGTGACTTAAAATTCAAAAATAAATGGATTCTACGGTAGATCCCGCAATTTTAGCTGGACTTTACTATCGCCAATATTTTTGAATCATCACAGGAAGCGAGATATTTTGATTTTGAGCTAACTCCCAAAAATAGTATAATGGGTTTTTCTCGCTTGGGCGATGAGATAAATTCATTATAGCTATAACAATCACCGTCTCATTTTTAATGCGCTATCCAGAGAGTATAATATTGTCATGGTTTGGAGAAATTTTCCAAAAACATAACTGAAGGTAATTAATAATTAATTAATTTTAATTTTAATTCATTTTCACAAATCGAATGTATTCCTACAATAGTGGATACTTAATGGCCTCATTATGAAGTTAACAGAGAATTCTTGAGGCTTATAATTAAGGTGACTAAACATAATCTAAAGATGGTTCAGATTAAGGTAATTAATGTTTCAAGTACGATGAGGATTCAGTTATAAAACCCCCATTAGTCAATCAAGAACGAAGATTGGGAGGTGAGAACAATTAATTAAAAATATACATATTATTAGCGTAAATTAATAATGTTTGGCCTAATTATTAAAACCATTAGCTCGATTAATTGTCTCTATAAAATAAACCAATCAGGGTGTGTAAATTTTATTTTAGCCTAATTATAATTAATTTCTGCCAATAATAATTATATTTTTAATTAATTGTTCTTATCTCCCAATCTTCGATCTTAAATGACTAATGGGGTTTTATAATTTTACATACAGACGTGTGACTATCAAGTCTACTTATATACATACCAAAAATGGTAGAGAAATCAAAACCAATTGATAGACAATATTTTTCCTACGTCCTCAATACTATTTAACCAGACTATCTTAACTTAGTAATCAACAAGTCCATAGAAATGAGAAACAGCTTTAGATGGTAGAGTTAGAAGAATGACTTCATGTTTATTTGAGGTAACAGATTTTCTCAGTTAACCAGCTTTCGATTATTCCAATTATTTAATTTTCCTTATCTCAATACATTTTAAGAAAAATTTCGAAGGACGATGCAACTTCTAAATGCATGAGCGAAAATTATGAGAAAAAAAAATACCTAAATAGTCTCCACTCAAAGATTAGTAACTTTAACGATCCAAAAGAATCGATAAATCTTCAGTTGGGAAAGTAGGTATACCAAATTATGATGGTCGTCTCATGAAAGTGAATATATAATGTTTGATTCTTAATCTGTCACTAGGGGTTAATCCGATTTAACATTTGATCTTATATTAGCATAATTTAAATTACCATCATAGATAAAACTTCTTCATTTTTTCTTGCATAATTCTCTTCCAAGACCATCATCCACTCTTCAGAATGCTTATCTCAAAGCTTTTTTTACATTATACTTCTCATCTTATCGATAATCTTCACTTCATTCTCTAAAACTAGTTCTTAATCACCGAAAAGTAATTCTCTATAAGGTTACGTTGAGGGGAGTATGGTAGAAAATAAATAAGAATGGTGCCGAGCTCCTCAGTCAAATATTTGATCTTTTTATTGTGATGTACTATTTAATTATCAGGAACTACAGCAAGTTTATTTGTCTAAAAATATTCATGCAGGCCTATGATTTAATCTAAGAAACTTCTCAATGTCCACTGACTTATCATAGTTGTAGAATAGTTCAAGACTTCTGTCAGGTAATATTCCTTCAACTACTGCAAATAGTTTGTATTTTACTGTAATATTCATATATATAGATTGCTATACTCTTGCTTGAGGTTAATGTAGTTAGTAAAAATCACTTCATCTATTAATACTATATTTTTCTCTTTTTGTAGAGCATTTACAATTTATAAAAATGAATTTAATAATAAAAAAATGAAATTAATTATAAATAATTAATAATGAAAAAAGTATCTGAGTAGAAGATGCCTTGTCATTCATTTAAAGTGTAAGTTACAAAAAACATATCTAAATTTTTTATTTTACAGGGGTTGCACCTGGTAAGAGTGGTGGTGGGAACAGACAAACACTTCGCAGAGCAGCTAAGAAAAATGGTGAAGGAGTATTCAAATATGCAAATGGTGATATCTTAAAAGGAACATGTAAAGGTAAAGACATTAAAACGTTTTTTAAATTTATTTTTGTATATTGGCTTATTTTTGTTCATTTTTTATTGATCAAATTCTTATAATCATATATTTTCTAAATTATTTATCAAGATTACTTAACTTGCTTCTCATCTCTTTAAAAAATTCTTGCATTTAAGTTTCTAAGTTAAGCTCATTCACTTGCTTAAACTAATTAAATTTTAGTTGACACTTTTTTCCTTCTAAATCGGGAAAGTTTAATAGAAAAAACTACCTCTGGAAATTTTTTTAATAGCAAAACCCATATCTCGACTAGAGTCATTCCGACTTGAAGCTACAATGTATTATGGCTTGTGAGAAACTCAAGCTTATCGTAAGATTTCCAAATCTAAATATTTAATCTCAACCATATTTTTATAGCTTATAACAGAACAAATAGTTTCTAAGATTGCTCATCAAAAGCTAAATTCATTTTTCAGTGAATAGCTTAGTTAATTTAAGAATCTTTTACTAGATCTAGTCATCTGTACCTGAGATAAATTATTAAATCATATACTTAAAGGGAATATCGAAATTAATTCATTTTTAGAGGGTCGCTGCTGAACAGTAATTCGTGAATTTTATTTGAATTATAATTTAAAAGGCATTGTTATTAAGTTATTGCTTCTCAACTTAATCAAGCATGATTATTTCTAATTGAAGTCAAGAGTAAAATCTATAATAAATCTCAAATAGCCTGCGACATATTACTTAGACCTCGCTTTATACAAATATTCAATATGATAATATACATCTAAAGGGAAAATATGCTGAAGTATTGACATATTTAACCAAGAAAATACTTGTATTTAATCAAGATTAAATATGTATAATTTTTTAATTAATATATATATTTATTTTTAGGTAATCTTACTCAGATTTTTATGAATAAACATGTTTTCCTATAGAATACTCTAATAAAATTAATTAAAATAAACATTAAAAACAGATATAGAGCATAAACTCTTACAAAATATGCATTATATTTAAATGTAATATAATAAATAATAAAAATAATAATTATAATAATACATTAAAATTGAATATTTCAAGAATTGCTATTGTTTTTAGTAGCAAATACATATATTTATTTATTTCATTAAAATATTTATTACATTAAAATGTAATGCATTTATTGTAAAAGTTTATACTTTATATTTATTTTAATATTTATTTTAACTAATATTATTAGAGTACTCTACAGCCAAACATGTTTATTCATAAAAAGAAATATGTGGTAAAGTACCTAAACATAAATATTTATATTAATTTAAAAAATAAACATGTTCAATCTGATTAAATTATTTTTTATTTTCATATAAATAATATTTTGGCTAAATGTGTACTTCCTCCGATTCAA
>ARYC01005417.1:0-34276 GCA_000711775.1 Oxytricha trifallax | reverse complement strand
TTTGAAAACACCCAATCCAATGCACATATTGAAATTTGACATAAAATATTGGATTCTGTTGAGGTCTATAACTTTTTAATTCTACGGTTAATGTATCGCTTAAACAATGCACTCCTTTTCGTTACATCGTGTTTCATAGGAATAGAAGTGAAAAAGATTCCATATTCTTTTTATGCATTATTTAGAGTGCACTTTTGAAAACACCCAATCCAATGCACATATTGATATTTGACATAAAATATTGGATTCTGTTGTTGAGGTCTATAACTTTTTAATTCATACGGATAATGATATCGCTTTAAACACAATGCACTCCTTTTCGTTAACATAATGTTATATAGGGAATAGAAGTGAAAAAGATTCCATATTCTTTTTATGCATTATTTAGAGTGCACTTTTGAAAACACCCAATCCAATGCACATATTGATATTTGACATAAAATATTGGATTCTGTTGTTGAGGTCTATAACTTTTTAATTCTACGGATAATGTATCGCTTTAACAATGCACTCCTTTTCGTTACATAATGTTTTATAGGAATAGAAGTGAAAGAGATTCCATATTCTTTTTATGCATTATTTAGAGGGCATTTTTGAAAACACCCAATCCAATGCACATATTGAAATTTGACATAAAATATTGGATTCTGTTGAGGTCTATAACTTTTTAATTCAAAGGTTAATGTATCACTTAAACAATGCACTCCTTTTCGTTACATCGTGTTTCATAGGAATAGAAGTGAAAGAGATTCCATATTCTTTTTATGCATTATTTAGAGGGCATTTTTGAAAACACCCAATCCAATGCACATATTGAAATTTGACATAAAATATTGGATTCTGTTGTTGAGGTCTATAACTTTTTAATTCTACGGTTAATGTATCGCTTAAACAATGAACTCCTTTTCGTTACATCGTGTTTCATAGGAATAGAAGTGAAAGAGATTCCATATTCTTTTTATGCATTATTTAGAGGGCACTTTTGAAAACACCCAATCCAATGCACATATTGAAATTTGACATAAAATATTGGATTCTGTTGTTAGAGGTCTATAACTTTTTAATTCTACGGTTAATGTATCGCTTAAACAATGAACTCCTTTTCGTTACATCGTGTTTCATAGGAATAGAAGTGAAAGAGATTCCATATTCTTTTTATGCATTATTTAGAGGGCACTTTTGAAAACACCCAATCCAATGCACATATTGAAATTTGACATAAAATATTGGATTCTGTTGTTGAGGTCTATAACTTTTCAATTCTACGGTTAATGTTCGCTTAAACAATGCACTCCTTTTCGTTACATCGTGTTTCATAGGAATAGAAGTGAAAGAGATTCCATATTCTTTTTATGCATTATTTAGAGGGCATTTTTGAAAACACCCAATCCAATGCACATATTGAAATTTGACATAAAATATTGGATTCTGTTGAGGTCTATAACTTTTTAATTCAAAGGTTAATGTATCACTTAAACAATGCACTCCTTTTCGTTAATGTGTTTTATAGGAATAGAAGTGAAAGAGATTCCATATTCTTTTTATGTATTTTTTAGAGCTCACTTTTGAAAGCACCCAATTCAATGCACATATTGAAATTTGACATAAAATATTGGATTCTGTTGTTGAGGTCTATAACTTTTTAATTCTACGGTTAATGTATCGCTTAAACAATGCACTCCTTTACGTTACATCGTGTTTCATAGGAATAGAAGTGAAAGAGATTCCATATTCTTTTTATGCATTATTTAGAGGGCACTTTTGAAAACACCCAATTCAATGCACATATTTGAAATTTGACATAAACAATATGGATTCTGGTTGTTGAGGTCTATAACTTTTTAATTCTACGGTTAATGTATCGCTTAAACAATGCACTCCTTTACGTTACATCGTGTTTCATAGGAATAGAAGTGAAAGAGATTCCATATTCTTTTTATGCATTATTTAGAGGGCACTTTTGAAAACACCCAATTCAATGCACATATTGAAATTTGACATAAAATATTGGATTCTGTTGAGGTCTTAACTTTTTAATTCTACGGTTAATGTATCGCTTAAACAATGCACTCCTTTTCGTTACATCGTGTTTCATAGGAATAGAAGTGAAAAAGATTCCATATTCTTTTTATGCATTATTTAGAGTGCACTTTTGAAAACACCCAATCCAATGCACATATTGATATTTGACATAAAATATTGGATTCTGTTGTTGAGGTCTATAACTTTTTAATTCTACGGATAATGTATCGCTTTAACAATGCACTCCTTTTCGTTACATAATGTTTTATAGGAATAGAAGTGAAAGAGATTCCATATTCTTTTTATGCATTATTTAGAGGGCATTTTTGAAAACACCCAATCCAATGCCACATATTGAAATTTGACATAAAATATTGGATTCTGTTGTTGAGGTCTATAACTTTTTAATTCTACGGTTAATGTATCGCTTAAACAATGCACTCCTTTACGTTACATCGTGTTTCATAGGAATAGAAGTGAAAGAGATTCCATATTCTTTTTATGCATTATTTAGAGGGCACTTTTGAAAACACCCAATTCAATGCACATATTGAAATTTGACATAAAATATTGGATTCTGTTGAGGTCTATAACTTTTTAATTCTACGGTTAATGTATCGCTTAAACAATGAACTCCTTTTCGTTACATCGTGTTTCATAGGAATAGAAGTGAAAGAGATTCCATATTCTTTTTATGCATTATTTAGAGGGCACTTTTGAAAACACCCAATCCAATGCACATATTGAAATTTGACATAAAATATTGGATTCTGTTGTTGAGGTCTATAACTTTTTAATTCTACAGTTAATGTATCGCTTAAATAATGCACTCCTTTTCGTTACATCGTGTTTCATAGGAATAGAAGTGAAAGAGATTCCATATTCCTTTTATGCATTATTTAGAGGGCACTTTTGAAAACACCCAATCCAATGCACATATTGAAATTTGACATAAAATATTGGATTCTGTTGTTGAGGTCTATAACTTTTTAATTCTACGGTTAATGTATCGCTTAAACAATGAACTCCTTTTCGTTACATCGTGTTTCATAGGAATAGAAGTGAAAGAGATTCCATATTCTTTTTATGCATTATTTAGAGGGCACTTTTGAAAACACCCAATCCAATGCACATATTGAAATTTGACATAAAATATTGGATTCTGTTGTTGAGGTCTATAACTTTTTAATTCTACGGTTAATGTATCGCTTAAACAATGAACTCCTTTTCGTTACATCGTGTTTCATAGGAATAGAAGTGAAAGAGATTCCATATTCTTTTTATGCATTATTTAGAGGGCACTTTTGAAAACACCCAATCCAATGCACATATTGAAATTTGACATAAAATATTGGATTCTGTTGTGGTCTATAACTTTTTAATTTTACGGATAATGTATCGCTTAAACAATGCACTCCTTTTCGTTACATCGTGTTTCATAGGAATAGAAGTGAAAGAGATTCCATATTCTTTTTATGCATTATTTAGAGTGCACTTTTGAAAACACCCCAATCCAATGCACATATTGAAATTTGACATAAAATATTGGATTCTGTTGAGGTCTATAACTTTTTAATTTTACGGATAATGTATCGCTTAAACAATGCACTCCTTTTCGTTACATCGTGTTTCATAGGAATAGAAGTGAAAGAGATTCCATATTCTTTTTATGCATTATTTAGAGGGCATTTTTGAAAACACCCAATCCAATGCACATATTGAAATTTGACATAAAATATTGGATTCTGTTGAGGTCTATAACTTTTTAATTCTACGGTTAATGTATCGCTTAAACAATGCACTCCTTTTCGTTACATCGTGTTTCATAGGAATAGAAGTGAAAAAGATTCCATATTCTTTTTATGCATTATTTAGAGTGCACTTTTGAAAACACCCAATCCAATGCACATATTGATATTTGACATAAAATATTGGATTCTGTTGTTGAGGTCTATAACTTTTTAATTCTACGGATAATGTATCGCTTTAACAATGCACTCCTTTTCGTTACATAATGTTTTATAGGAATAGAAGTGAAAGAGATTCCATATTCTTTTTATCCATTTTTTAGAGGTCACTTTTGAAAACACCCAATTCAATGCACATTTGAAATTTGACATAAAATATTGGATTCTGTTGTTGAGGTCTATAACTTTTTAATTCTACAGTTAATGTATCGCTTAAATAATGCACTCCTTTTCGTTACATCGTGTTTCATAGGAATAGAAGTGAAAGAGATTCCATATTCCTTTTATGCATTATTTAGAGGGCACTTTTGAAAACACCCAATCCAATGCACATATTGAAATTTGACATAAAATATTGGATTCTGTTGTTGAGGTCTATAACTTTTTAATTCTACGGTTAATGTATCGCTTAAACAATGAACTCCTTTTCGTTACATCGTGTTTCATAGGAATAGAAGTGAAAGAGATTCCATATTCTTTTTATGCATTATTTAGAGGGCACTTTTGAAAACACCCAATCCAATGCACATATTGAAATTTGACATAAAATATTGGATTCTGTTGTTGAGGTCTATAACTTTTTAATTCTACAGTTAATGTATCGCTTAAATAATGCACTCCTTTTCGTTACATCGTGTTTCATAGGAATAGAAGTGAAAGAGATTCCATATTCCTTTTATGCATTATTTAGAGGGCACTTTTGAAAACACCCAATTCAAAACCCCAAAACCCTTTAATGAGGTTTATAAGTGCTGTGATTTGTAGGGAATTTGTTAGGGGTTGAGGTTATTAATAGGTTTTAATGTGAAATCTATAGTAAATGTATTTAATTTAATCACTCAAAATGCACTTTTGGATCATGTGGGAGAGGTCTGTAGTTTATCTTACTTAACCACAACTCTATCTGCTCTATTGATATGTCTGATCTTGAGTTTGGTTTAATTATTATTGACTCTGCCATTTGTTTCATTGATTGAGGTACTCTTTTTTTGTCAATAAATTGCTTTATTCTTTGTTTAGCATCCTTCTCGAATCTTGTAGAGTAGTATTCATTGCGAGGCATATCGCACTCTATTATTATTGCTGCTAACCACACATCCCACTAAAAGTCTCCATCTCTCCAGTCTTCTCTTTCTGGATAGTACCCTTGCGTTCCCATTACAGTTCCAAGCCTTGATACTTCCATCCTTTAGGCTCTGTTGAAATCGATTATTGCTACTATTACAGGTAAAAAGTTTATCATTATATTTTCTGGCTTCAAATCTCTGTGAACAAACCCTAACTTATGAAGCTCCTTAATACCTTATACGGTCTGATTGCTATTTATCCAAGTTACTTATGATTCCTTTGATCAGTTATGAAATCTCTTAGGGTCATTTCATAGAGTGGAAGTCTGAAAGCAACATGATCCTTCGCAAGGAGAACAGCATCTAGCTTGATTAAGTAATTGCACTCCTTAAACTTTGCTTGAGTGAGTACTTGATACTCATTTGTAAACTCCATCTAATATTTATCATCACTTAAGATAGTTGAAGGGATACACCTTGTATGCGTATTGATGATCATTGATAACTTTCTTATCAAAGGAGTCTTCTTATATTAGGTAGCTTTAAAGAGAAATATCTAGGTCAATTTAAGCAAGAACCGGTATTTTCTTGTATTGAATCTTGATCATAATTTTTTTATTTCTTAGGTCATTTGGTTGCGTGCCTTCCTAACGTACTCTAACTCTCTTGCTTATTCAGGCACAACGACCTTAGAATATTCCCTCGCTTTTCTTTTGTTGAGAAGCTTCAGCTCAACTTCATGATTCTCAACTTCTATATCTATCTTGTGAGCTTTTAATAGATGCTTCTTCAAGTCTCTTGTATGAGAGTATTGCTTATGGCACTCAAAGCAGTCATACTTTCCATCTATTTTATCATGGTTTAAGTATACAGTGGGCTTGGCTTCTCTATGCTCTTTCTTATGTCTGTACCAGCATGATTTATGAGCAAAATCTCTCTCACATAGCTCACAAAAATAGACTTCAGCTTCTTCAGTTTGTGTAGGAATTTCATTAATACCTTTCTCCTCCTCTCTGTCTCCCACACACTTGTTTGCCATTTATTTTCTATTATTAATTTCTATTTTAATAACAGATACCTCAAGTGATAGCTCTAGTAGTTCTTTATGAGAGTTCATCTCACAGCAATCACACTTTTTATTGACGCGAAAGGTAAGTCTCATTTAGTTTGATGGAAGTGCTGTTGCTTTTCTTAAAATGTTAGCGCTCATATTTAAATTTGGATTTAAAATTATAAAACTCCTCTATAACTGAGAGCTTATATGAGAGCTTTGCAAGCCTACAAGTTTCAGGGAAGTTCTTAGAGTATTAGATAAGAATTATGAGTGTTAAGAGACGATCCAGCTCTATATATGGGTGAGGAAGTAACTATTTTTGCTTTCAATAATATGTTGATTATAGTACGTACCGATTTAGGAGGTGCACCTAATTAAGTACGTACTGCTTTAGGAGGTATTTTGTGATTTTATGATTAAAATTAGGGTGCTCCTAATTAAGTACTAGCTTTAATTAGTGCTCCTAATTAAGTACTAGCATTTTAGGAGCTGCTCCTCATTAAGTACGTACTAATTTAAATTTAAAATTATGGAACTATAACAGTAGAAATTGATATCAATCTCTCAAGTTTGAAGCCAGTTCTCAAAACTTTCTCCATATCCTTCTTAGAGGTTGACCTCCTATAGGATGCCCATATTTAATAGTAAGTTTTACAGAGGTATATAATTGAAATCAATAAACTTAAATTTGAATATCATTTCTTAGATCTGTAAGCAAGATGGAGTCAATGAATGATGCAATGAAAAGAGTGCAAGCACACGAATTGATTCAAAGATTTAGAGGCAAGGAGGATTTGCATCGCTACCTGGTGCAGCAAGGTAATGAACTCATAGTAACTAATCTTGATTATGTATTTGGTTTGTTCCTGCCAACGATGGAAGGTACTAAAATTTCATTTCTAAGGTCGATACTCTGCGAAGAGAAGAAAGCATTGAAAACTTAAGATGTGAAGTTTGCAGAGATTCCAAACTATCCAGAAATCTCTGTGACTAACTTATATGATGATGCTATGAATGACCCAGAGGTTTTGCTGTACCTGCCTACTATGAAGCAGTTGTCAAATACACTACTTGAAAGAAACTATTTCTTTGGTATATTTGCAACAATTAAAGGTGATTACTTGAAAGAAATTATTCAAGAATCTCATTAGAAAAGGTACAGCATCTCTTCAGAAGATAAGGACAAACAAGGGATCAAGATAAGTGAGAGCTGGTTATCAGACTGCAGAAGCACCCTTATATTTCAAGTAAGATTTGTAGCTTAACTCTTTAGAAAATTTTGGTACTGGCATCTTCTTGATGAAGGAATAGAGCAAGCTTCACAGAGAGCGTAAGTCGCAGACAAAGTATGAAGTTAGCAAGAGACTTTATTCAAATATTTAGCCTCCAGAGTCAATGAACATAGATGCTGGAGCTGGCAGCAAGAGAAGAAACTTAGGAGGAGGAAAGCAAGAAGTAGAAGAAAAGAAAGAGAAGCCAGCTCCCTCAAAGAATTTTAAATGTGACTTATATATTCATTAACTTAACTACAAAACTTATTTATATACATTCACTCTCCCTTCTTTAGCACACTTTTAAGCCAATTAATTATCTACTCTCTTCGCTGAGCTTTTAATAAAGTCTACTGTATCGATAGGTAGGTCATGCATCAAGTGGTAGAGCAGCAGTTTCTTGTAATGACCTTTTAATATACCCCAGTAGAACTCAATTCCATTAAACTATGGACTGTAAGGTACGTTGAACACTGGCGTTATTCTAAGTTGTTCATAACTCTTCCTTGTTTCTTTAGTCTTATGAACAGAAAGATTATCAACAAACAGTATTATCTCTTATTCAGGGTACTTCTCTCTCAGCTGTTCTAAGAACTTTATATACTGCTCTGTCTTAATAGAGCGAGGATGAATAACATAAGTTTCTAAACCAGTATCTTCACTAATTCCTCCAAGAATTGCCATCGTTTATACCTTGACTTTCTAGTCATATACTTCTATATTACTATGCCTCTTATACCAAGACTTCTAGATGAAAGTGTTGAAGGTAAACACAGCCTCGTCAGCATGTATAAACTTAATATTATTCTATTAGGCTCTCTGCATTTAATTATAAATATAATTTAAGTTGTTGTTGTAAAATGGCAGAGTGAAATCAATCACTCTCTTGATACGATTCACACCTTTGTAAGAGATACCATTTCGTTTATAGATGTTGGCTATAGACTAAGCAGAGATCTTCATTTCAGGGAACTGGCGATGAAACATAGTAGCTCGTTGGTCGAGAGAGAAGTGAGCCCAATACTTCAAAGTTTTATCCTTAATAAGATAGTCAATATGCTTTTATAGAAACTTTGACTTCCTCTTAGGCATAGAATTCTGCTATTATTGCTTTAGTTATACTGCTATAAGGCAGTGAGATCGAACAGTTGATGGACTTCGCTTTAAGAGCAGTGCAATAGACTTATAGTTCAGTACTGGTTTGATTTATTCACTGTATATATCACATCCATAGCGCAGTTAAACACTAAATCTATATACTCTTCATCATAAATAGACCCCAAAAGCTAGCTATTTTAGTCTCGCATTTAATATATAACCCCAACCCCTAACAAATTCCCTACAAATCAAAGCACTTATAAACCTCATTAAGGGGTTTTGGGGTTTTGAATGTTCCATAGTTTTATAATATATTTTAATTACCAATAAATTAATAAGATCATATTTTTATTAATAGTTGAATCCGAATTTCTCAGTGAATGTACAATATAAATAATTAATGAATGGTGTACCTATGCTTTCTCATTTAAGAATTTTTTATAAAAGAATTGAATTGAAGAGTACTTCCAACAATGTGGTAATAAAATTAATATAAATTAATATTTTTATTTTATTTTATTTATTAATATTAAATTGATTAAATTATAAATAAATTCAATTTAATAACAAAAATTAATTTTACTTATATATTATTTATAAAAATTTAATTTTTATTATTTGAGTATCATTTATAAATTACATTATTGTTTATAGCATTCGAATAATTCAATATTCAAATTTATATCAGTGACTTTTTTTAATATTTAGAAGTAAATTATTATTATATTTTAACATAATAAAAATATATTGAAGAAAATTATTTATTTTTGTATTTAAAAAGAAGTATAAATTAATAATAAGAAAGTTTATATCTATAAAATATTAATTAAATAATATTTTAAATTAATAACTTATATTTATGACAAAATAAGAAATAAAATATTAATTATACATTTTTAAAAAAATATGATAAATCATCATATTATAAATAAATCTAATTAAAGTATATAAAATTAAGGACAAACTGCTAACCCAATTAATTAGCCATATCCCTTTCAAGTTAAAATAGCTCTTTTAAATAACCCTAATTCTTAATTCATTAATCGTGATTGATTTAAGAAATACCCTCAATCACAGTTGTTTTCTGACAAAGATATTGGCACTCTTTATTTTCTTGAATTATAAACTATTATAAAATATATGAGTAGTCAACTTGGATCTTTTTCTATTTACACTTAATACCACAATAAACATAAATTTCTGAGATACTAAAAGGGCAAATTAATCACAAGCGCACAACTGTTTTTTTTCTTCTAGGAAATGCTGATTTAATAGTTCAATATTGATTATACCTATCAAACTCTAAATGTCAAAATAACATAAGAGTACAAGGTAGTAAAATATAAGAGCATGGAAAGAATTTCAATTAAAACAGTCAAACTTAAAAAGCCTTATAATAAAACAGAGATTTTCATGATTTAGCTAGTAGTATAGACAAATTTTAATCATGAATAGCCCTTAATTTATTTTTAAATATCTCAGTACCATTCTTCATATAAAATATATTCTTTTTTAATAATTATAAAGTAAATAAAGGAAAAATCATTATATTTTAGATCGTATAAATTTAAATTATATTTCATGAATTAAATTTATCATTAAAAAATATAAGTCAAGAATTTTTTTCAAGAAATTATTTATAAAATTTTTTGCTTAACTTTATAATTAATTATAATTATACCAATTAGCAAATTGAATTGAACAAGACTTGAAAGCGATTAAAAAAAGAAACCAAGAAGAGGGAAAGAAAAAGGAATTATATTTAATAAAAAACATGAAGTTGTAAAATTTATATGTCAAGAAAAACTAAATATAATTCTTATAGGAATTGTATATTTATATTATTAAATGTATCATAAAATATTATATTTTAAAAATCAATTTTAATTACCATTTAAAATTAAAAGATCTAAACAGATATATATGATTTAAATCTGTTTATAATTTATAATTTACTATTAAAAATTATAAAGAAAAAAAAATATCTTTAATAATAATATGTTATAGAGTATTTTTGTTCAAACTTTCGATAATGAGTTCAATATAAAACCCCATGATTTATTTAAGAATTAAGATAGGGGGGTATTTATAAATAATCAAGAATTTAATTTATATTGGCGCAACATTTTAATGATTAGCCCAATTATTAAATCTATTGGCTCAAATAATTTTCCATATAAATTAAACCAATCAGGGTGTGTGTATTTATTTTTACGCTAATTTTTATCGATTCTGGCCAATATAAATTAAATTCTTGATTATTTATAAATACCCCCCTATCTTAATTCTTAAAAAAATCATGGGGTTTTATAATATATTTTCATATTTACTTTTTAATGCTTCATTAATTATAGTAGACAATAATTAAATGATTTCCAAAAAATTTGTATATTAATAGCAAAATAATACTATGAAATTTATATGTAAAAAAATCATATAAACTAATTATCATAAATATTATAATTAGTATTAATAGATATATTAATTATTTTAACTTGAAAAAGTGAGTTTAAATGAAAAATATATTGTTAACAAAATTTACATATCTTTTAACTTTTGTATTTTAATTATATGATATTTTTATTTTAAAAAATATAAATTATATGAAAATATATAAAATAAATTAAAAATATATTCCCTAATAAGTATAAATTATAATTGTGACACTTACTATAAATTAATTAATATTATAATCATTGAAGTAATTTAGTTTATTTTTAACATTATTTTCATTTGGTCTTAACACAATATTTTAGTAATATAAAGGTCTTTGAACTTTCTAATTAAAGAGTATGTATTTAAATTAATTTTGTTTTTCTGTTGCTCAAAATACTATGCAGTAATTCCTGTAATTATCAATTTTTTTTTATTTTCTAATAGTTATTTTATTCATTAGTGTTTTAGGGAAAATCATAAATATAAATATTTTTAAGTTTTATGGTGAAATATTAGTTAAGCATTTATTAAAGTATAATTCTAAATATGTTACAAATATAATACAAATCCTTGACATCAACTAAATGGATTAAATTTATTCAAAATTTTTTTATTTTATGATATCTTAACAATTTTGAGAAAAAACCTTTTTCATATGTTATAAAAATATTATAATATTATTATACACTTCTTAAAATTAAACATATAAGTAATTAATAGTGGCCTTTATAATACTCTTAATTAATTATTTAGTAAAAATTGATAAATCTAAGTAAGTGAATTTAGTTGGTCATATAATCTTCTAAAAATATTATAGAATAAGAAGAATTATCTTTAAACTATAAATATTTAATATGAGATTAAAAAAATTTTGAGTATGATTTGATTTTATAATTTAATTTACTAATAATAATAATTAAATATAATAAGCAATAAAATATTATGTTTATATCAATATTATTATTAATATTATTATTATTATTTGTTTCATCAATTTAGACATCTCCTTAAAAAAATTAGAGACTAGATTCTTATATTATTATTATTATGTAAAATTTATATAATTATGTTTAAAATAAGAAAATCATTATAGTTCAGATTCTTCATTGATTCATGATTACTACAATCATCAGTATTTTATAAATTTCTTCTCGAAAGTAAATGGTTAAAATAAGGTTTTACCAATTGATACACTGTGGGAGCGGGAACAACTTGAACAGACATGATACTCGGAGATGCATCAAATTTACGTAATAGAGTCATAATGTGTGAAATTAGGGACAATACTGAATACTCGTACGAAATGATGCGAAGTAGGCAGCAGTTAAGAAGAACGAAAGAGAATAGCTACTAAACTAATTCGAGATGAAAGAGGTTTTAGATTGTGAAGTTTATATTACAATATGCTAAGTAATTATCTATATATTCATAGCTACAGAATCAGTAATAAATTACTTAAGACAATTTATTAATTTTAAATGATATGTAAATCGAAACTTTTACTTTTTAAAATTTGATCATATAAAATTTTCATATTATCATAACTAAAGTAAAATTGTTGATTTATAACACAAGAGGATCCAATCCCAAACATTACAATCATAAAACAAAACACTTATAAAACTAATTAAAACGTTTTTTGAATTTTGGGGTTTTCATTATTGTACAAGTTGGGATGTTTAGATAACTCTGGGACGTTCTGAAATAATTTTTTTATCTTGAAACACCCTTAAGACCACGGGACGTCCTGATTGATATTCGGACTTCCTGACGTCAAAACCCTTATAAACTAATAATTTAAATTATTCATTAATTTTATATAAATTTATTAAAATTCATATATTTTATTGGAAAATTAACATTGTTGCACTTATAATTATTATTAAATTTTTTTGTATTCATAAATTCAAGCAATAATTATTTAAACTGATTATTAGTATTTATCCTATATCTTCTATAAATCAATCTTTTAAATAAGCAGATATAAATAAATTACTAAATATAGTATAATAAATTTAATTTTATATTAATTTAATTATTTTTTAATTGTTATATTAATAAAATAATACAATTATTTATTATAATAATGATTATATTATTATTAAAATAAAAACTTTTAATTTAGTTTAACTTTAAATAATATATATCATTAAATATTATATAAAAATAAAGCAAGAATAAAATTATGTTTCATATTGCATAATTATTATATATTTTTATATATTTATTAATTTATTATTTGATTAAAATGGTGGAGGAAGAACCAATTCTTCTAAATAATTTTTTAATACTTACATGATTCTTCAGACGAAGAGTTTAAGAGATAAAACTGTTTAGTTTTTTTTATAAGAGAAGTGCAATATCACACATAAAGGAGCAGATCTAGATATGCTCACATACAACCATTTAAAATATTAAATGAAATATGAAGTTATTTAATATTTGCAATAAGATTTAAATAAAAGAAAATATCATCCTTTGCATTTACAATTGGAACTATATGACAAGATAGGAGCGATTGATCCTGAAACCATCATTCTTCAGATACGCAATTATTGTTGATGCAATCGCAAAGGGAATAATTGATATAGTGAATTTTCTCATGCATCTAAAGCTTGAGAGGATATAATGGTCTCAGGAATACTCTGCTTCATTAAGTCAACATAAATAATACAGTAACCATACTTACGTATTAAATTTTCTAAATGATCGCCCTATATAATGATCATTTTATAATTCATTCATCTATAAATTATTAATATAATTATTAATTTAAAAGGATTATAAATATAATAAAATAATCTATGTAATTAACAAATTACTTATTATATTTGAAATTAAATATGAATAATTATTCTTAAAGTATTTATAGATTATTATTAATATTTAATAGTAATTTTGTCTAATTTATATTATAATAATCTTGGCTTTTCAGATACTATATATTAATTATTAGCATTTATGTTAAATAGTATAATAATTGTTGAATCTTGATGAAAATCTAAAAGAAAGCTCGCATGAGATTATTAAAAATATAACAATTTTATTTCTTTATATTTATATATGTTATTATATAAATAATAAATAAATTAATATATTTATAAATCTACTGAAAAAGTTAATATAATAAGGTAAAAGAACATAATATTTATATTAATTTAAGGATTTTATAGATAGTTTAAATTATAGATAGATATTGCAATGTGAAAAATTTGACTAAAAAAAAAATTATTAGATAATGTTATATTTTATTTTATACTGTTGCATAATATATAATATAATATTATTAGGTAGTGAATTAATCAAATAAAATGTAAAATAGATTTTTTAAATTAACTAAATTATTGTTGTATGAAAGATACATTTTATTTTAAATATATTAAAGATAATTAAGTGTAAATATGAAAAGAAATAAGTAATTATTATTTATAATTTTAATTGAACTGATAAAAATATTAGATATTTTCTCCATTATCTAGGCGACTTTATTTGCATAATTTTTGTATAATTCATGTAATTTATTCATTATTTAATGTATATTATTTAATTTCTAAAATAAATCCTCAAAGAGATCGAAAAGTTGATGCTTTACGAGTGAATGAAATTACTAAATCTAAGGTTTATATTATATATAAAGTCAAGTTAAAAAGAATTGAATAATGTACCTTATTTAAATAGTAAAAATAGGTGAAATATGTTAAATAAAAATTTATTTTTATTTATAGTAATTTTTAATATAATATTTTTCAAAATATATAAGGTGAGATTAAATTATAATAAAATGCTTTTATATTTTATTATTCATCCTTTATATAAATATTAATTTATATAAATTTAATTAATAAATTAATGATAGGGTTATGCAATCATATTATTTATTGTAATATTTTAATAATGCAATATTAAGGTTAATGCAAATATTTTTATTTATTACTAATAATTATATATTTTAAATTAAAATCTTTTTAAATAGTTGGAAAAGCTTTGATTGTATTTAATAAGTAAAATTATATTTATTTTATATTAATATAATTAAAATATTAATTCTTGTCTAATATTAGTTAATAACTTTTAAATATGATACATTTTTGATAAATCTAAAGAAAAAAACATTTATAAAAAATAAAAATTTATATCCATTTATTTTTGAACTAATACCATCAGACATCAAAGAGCGATTAATAAAGTTGCATAAATCATAAAAACATACAATTTTATATCCTACTTAATTGTTATTTTTTAATGCCTTTTTCATCAATAATGATCTTTTATTTTATAAAGGCTAAAGCTAAAAAAATTCTAAATAAATTTTTTACTATTTTCTAAATATTTTTATCTATAAACATTTATTAGTGCAGTAGGTTTAAACATCAAAATACTTCTCAATATGTAATTAATAGCCTCCTTAAATTTAAAAACTAAATTGCTGTGATAAAAAAAGGTCTGTAAACCACAAGTGTACAAATATTTAACCTATTCCTACTCAAAAACAATGATTAAATCACTCTTCAGAGTGTATAAAAATCAAGCCCTAATTGCATAAAATACTAATAAACCTAAGGTATCAATTAAAGAAAGCGTAATAGATTTTTCAATAAAAATAGTCAATTTTAAGATATTCTATAGAAAAGAACTGCTGAGGATTTATTCAATAAAGTAGAATGTAAGTACAATCATGAGTTTTGCATTAAAATTAACACTTTATTGTAAACTAATTTTATTTTATCAAATCACTTTATAAATAATAACGAGACTTAATAATATTGACAAATTAATCTAATTTCTAATTTTATTAGATAAATAAAATGAAAAATAGAAATATTTAATTAACAATGATTGTTTTAAGGAAAATTAATCGTAATATCTTTCTCCTTATATTATGATTAAAATTAATTAATTTGAACAATCAGTAAGACTCCAAGAAAGTTTAAGAAATTGAAGTGATGCAAGATTGAAGATTTAAAAAGTTATAATTCATACAAAATTATAATGTCTTCGTTATTATGTGGATCAAGTAAAATAAATATAATCTTTATTAAATAAATATAATATTATAATTAATTAAATATTATATTATAATATTAATATTATTAAAATGTTTTATAAATTACCTTGTTAAATATAGAATAAATAAAATAATATATGTGTCTTAGTACTCGTTATTAATTAAAATCTATTATAAATTTGCGATAAAAAAATAGCATTAAATAAATTTATTTAAAAAAAATAGAAATGCGAGGCCTAATCAAGAAATTAGCTTTGAATTTTACTAAAAATGTTTATAGTTAGTTAGTTAAGTTATTTGGAAATTAATATTAAGGGGAAATAATACTGAAGGTAATCTTCCTCCCGACCTCCCCTCCGGAAGCATAAGGTGTGGTCACCACCAAACTCGACCGTAGTCCAAACACGTGTCCTTTTTTCCATGTAGCCACTCCGGATTTCCTAGCCGGGTCATGTGCTGCCATTTAACGTCATACCAGCTCCGTACGAGTAGTGCCCGTGCTTTTTACCAGGTACAGACACTACAGAACCCTGGGATATTCCGTGCTTTTTACCAGGTACAAATATCAGCGAACCCTGGATTTCGAACCCCCTACCCTGTCAGAATTGGTCAGATGACCAACCGTCTGGACAGTAGGTCCGAAACTTAAAAATTTTTATATATAACTATATTATTTAATATTAATTAGCATTCAATTAATTATTACAATAAATAATATATATATTTAAATGTAAATATATATATTCTGTGTCTTATTAAATAAATTATGCTCTTTTATTTTTTAGTTATTCGAACTATAATAAGTATTAGTTATTATAAATAAAAAAAATAAGTTTATATTATTCATAAATTAAAGTCCAAAATATATCTCAAACTTTTGTGTATTAATTTCTTTTATATTTTATTAAAAAGTTTACAAGTTATAGAGATTATTAAATAATATAAAAGATTTTATTTATTTAATTATAAAAAAATTTACAATTTTATTAATTTAATATAAAAAATTTATATTATGATTATTTGAATTTTATTATCTACAAAATGTAAGCGACATTCAAAACTCCAAAACCCCTTAATGAGTTTTATATGTGTTTTGATTGATGAGGGTAATGTTGGGGATTAGGGTTTGTTTGTGTTTTGAAGTATCATTTTAAGTTTTATTTATGAAATTATGAAAGTTGAACATAATCAATTTTTTTATACTTAACTTATATCATTATTATAAGTATGTTATAGCATTTTTAAATGAAATTGATAAGGTTGAGTGACATTAGTATCTATTTTACATTTTTTTAATAAGTTTTTACTTTTACTCATCATTTTTATTTAATTTGATGATTGCATCTTTTTAAATAATTGGCATTTATGCTCAAATATTTTTGAAGTTTTTATGAAAAAAAATTTTAAAAATCAATTCAACACTTTTATTTCTTATGACTAGCGTTCTTTATTATCTTATTTTCATCCAATACTTAAAAGTTTGGCAATATAAGTAAAATTTAAATTAAAAATATGCATAAAATGAGTCAATTTAAGGTGTTTGGAAAATTTAATTTTTTCAAGTTTTAGTTTAAGAATTGTTATAAACGAAGATCAATCTTAAAATTTTGTATTTCTAATGTCACTTATATTTTAGACACTTATTAAATATGGCTAACTTATAGGAGGTCAATCTGATAAAGATACGTGGAGAAAGTTTGCAGAAGCTGTAACAAACTGCAGAGATTGAGCTCCATTTTTATCAATTTAGTTACATTAAATTAGTACAAAATTTGTTTAAATTTAATTAGTACTTGTAGTAAAATAGTTTAGTTTTAATTGGTACCAAATTAATAGTACCAAAACTTAATTAGTACCTAGTTTTATTCAAGTGAGGTCTTAATGGAAAAGTTCCAATCTGGTAAGAAACCTAATTAGTACCAATACCAACCTGAATTTTTTCTAAGTTGGTACCAAAATATTTAGAAAATGGGGTCCCTAAGAATCATAAGATGATATTTTCATAAATTAAAGCTTTTTAAATTAACTAACTAAAGTGAACAATTAATGTACTTTCCTTTAAATTTGTCTAGTGAAATAATTTCTACATAACATTTATATAGATGTAGTGATGATAAAATATAAAAGATTAAAGACCTCAACCATGAAAATGAAAAATAACATTAAATCTAACAACAAGAATGAAATTAATCAAAGAAACCCTAATCCCCAACATTACCCTTGTCAATCAAAACACATATAAAACTCATTAAGTGGTTTTGTTGTTATTTTTTGTTTTAATTATTGTATGAGTTGGTCCTGAAGTCATCCTTTATCTTGAGAAGCCATGACGACTACGGGACGTTCTGATTGATCCCCGGACTCCCTGACATCAACACCCTTTATAAACTATTACTTTTAAGTAATTTATGAATTTATATTTAAACTGATTAAAATTCAATTATCTTATTTAAAATTTACATTATCTTAGTTTTGATTGTAATTAAAAATTATTTGTATTATAAATGCAAGCAAATCTTTACTTAAACTGATTATTATTATTTTTTATATATCTTTTATAAATCAAACTTTTAAATAAACAGATATAAATAAATTATTAAATATAGTATATTACAATTTTATATTCAAATAATTATTATTAATTGTTATATTATTAAAATAATAAAATTATTTATTATATATTATTATCATGCTATAAATAGGAAAACCTTTAAATTAATTAAACTTCAAATAATATATATTATTCAATATTATATTAAAATATAGCAAGAATAAAATTATGTTTCATATTTCATAATTATAATATTAAATATATAATTCACACTATAAGGAGCAGACCTAGAAATGATCACATACAACCATTTAAGAATATAAAATAAAATAAGGAGAAATTTAATATTTGCAATCAGTTCTAAATAAATGAAAATATAAACTTTTGTACTTGCAATTGGAACCAGTGGTAATATAGGAGCAATAGATGCTGAAATCATCATTCTTTAGATAGACAATTACATAAGATGCATTCTCAAGGGAATAATGCATATAGTAAAATTTTATGATGCCTATAAACTATGAGAGACTACAGTACTCTTAGGAATACTCTGCTTCATTAAGTCAACGTATTATCACAGTGACCATACTTACTTAATATATTTTCTATAGGATCTCCCTAAATAATAGATCATTTTATATTTCATTCATATATAAATTATTAACTAAAAATTATTCAATAAAATAATTAAATAATATATTATTAAAAAATTACTCATTATAATTTATTTTAAATAAAAATATAATTCTTAAATTATTTATAGATGATTATGTATATTTAATAATAAATTTATCCTAATTTATTATATAATAATCTTAATTTTTCAGATACTATTTATTTAATATAATCATTTTCTTATTAAAAAGAATTATTATTGTTAGATATAGATATAAATATATATAATAACCGATGAGATTCATACAAAAATAGTAATTTTATGACATTTATATTTAAAAATGTCATTAAAAAAAAAATTAATTAAATATTAATATATCTATTGAACATTAATATAATGACGTAGAAGAGCATAATAATAATACTAATTTAAGTTTTTTTAAATAGTTAAAATGATAGATAAACAATAGAATGTGAAGAAGCTGAACAAAAATATAAAATTTATTAGATTATGTTAAAATTTTATTTAATACTGTTGCATTATATTTAACAATTTTTTAAATTGATAAATGAGCTTATTAAATAAAGATTTTAAATTACTAATATTAACTTAATTTCTATGATATAAAATATATTTTAGTAATTTTAAGTGAATTAAATGTAAACATGAGAATAAAATTTGGAATTTTTATTTTTTAATATAATTTAACTGATTAAAATTATAGGAAATTTACTCCATTATCGAGGCTAATTCCCTTGTTTAACTTTTGTAGAATTTACATAAATTATTTATGATTTTGTGTATATTATTTAATTTCTTGAGGAACTCCTCAAAGAAATTGAAAAGTTTATGCTTTATGAATGATTCAACTACCTGATCTAGAGTAATTTTTATTATTTATCATATTAAATTATGTAATATGAGAATAAATTATAATGAAATAATTTAATATATGAAAAGTCATCCTCTATAAATAATAATGTATATATTATATAAGTAATAACTTATAAGTAAAAATATATTTTTATAGGATTTATTGTAGATTCGAATAATTCAATGTTGAGATTTAAATGATTGGTTTTTATTTATTTTCAAATAGATTAATATAATAATTTAAGATTATAAATCATTTAATTATATTTATTTGAAGTCAATATATCAAGAAATTAATTTTTAAATAATACTAATATAAAAACTTTTAAATTATGATAAATCTTAAATAAGTATAGATTTAAATATTTATATTAAAAATAAAAAATTATAAATCATTTAATGTTAAACAAAAATCATACCGGAGTCAGCAACTATTAAAACCATGCAACCAATAATTTTCAGTTCCTATTAAAATAACTTTCATTGGAAAGCTCTCCTTATTGATGAAGATAGTTCTTTGAACAAAAGCCAAAGCTCAATAAATTTCCAACAAAATCTTAACTTTTATTTGAAAACATTCATTAAGGTAGCATTTTTAAAAATCGAAATACTTCCCAATAAAAACTTTATAACCACGTTAAATTTAACAAGTAAAGTATTGACAAAAAGGGTTTATTAATCACAACTATAAAACTATACATCCTCAAAAAAAACTCATTAAATCTTTCTTTAGATTTTGGTAAAATTAAAACCCTTAATTGCAAAATTTCACAAGATCCCAAACTATCAAATAATGAAAGCGAAATTTCTTTTTTAAAAAATAGTTAAATTTAAAGACTTGTTGAACAGATCTGCTGTGGATCCAAACAGTAAAGAAGGAGATTAGTGCAATCATGAATTTCGCATCAAAACTAACACTTTATTGTAAACAAATTTTATTTTATTAAATCATTTTATAAATAAGAACGAGACTTAATTATATTGACAAATTAATCTAATTTCCAATTTTATTAAATAAATAATATGAAAAATAGAAATATTTAATTAACAATGATTGTTTTAAGGAAATTATATATAATAGTAATATCTTTTTCCTTATATTATGATTAAAATTAATTAATTTGAACAATCAGCAAGGCTCGAAGAAAGTTTAAGAAAATACGAAGTGATTCAAGATTAAAGATTTTAAAAAATTATAATTCATACAAAATTATAATGTCTTCGCTATTATGTAGATCAAGTAAAACAAATATAATCTTTATTAAATAAATATAATATTATAATTAATTAAATATATTATAATATTAATATTATTAAAATGTTTTATAAATTACCTTGTTAAATATAGAATAAATAAAATAATATATTTGTCGTAGTACTTTTAATTAAAATCTACTATAAAAATTCGATGAAGAAAATAATTATCAATTAAATTTAAAGAAAAAATAGGAATGCGCGGCCTAATCTGGATATAAGCTTATAATTTATTACAAATTTATATATATAACTTTATTATTTAATATTAATTAACATTTAATTAATTATTACTATAAATCAATAATATATTTAAATATAAATATATATATTCTGTGTTTTATAAAATTAATTATGCTCTTTTATTTTTATAATTATTCGAACTATAATAAGTATTAATAATTATAAATAAAAAAAAGAAAGTTTATATTATTCATAAATTAGTTTGCAATATATTTCTCAAGCTTTTATATTTTAATATTTTAAATATTTTTATAAAAAAGCTTATAAATTATAAGGATTATTAAATGATAATAAATTTATTTCATTATAAAAAAATAAATTATCATTTGATATATTAAATATAAAATTGTATATAATGATTATTTTAATTCCATTATCTATAAGCTGAAAACTTCATCAAACATCGCATCCTTTAAAAAATTTTTAATAATAAATAATGATAGTTAAAATTATTTATACAGGGTGTCTAATGATAAATCTTTACTTATAAGTATTTATATATTATTGTATAAATTACTAGCAGATAAGGTATATGCAAGTGTATAATTAAATTTGTTTTGATAATGCACTAATAATCCATTAAAAATAAAAAATAAATTTATTTATTTCCATATTTAATTTTCACTTTGTAATATTAGCTTCTACTTCTAAAAATTAACCAATATAAATAATTAATGAGAACCTACACTTTACTTAAATTTTATATATATTTAAAAATAAATATTTTTGATAAAGGCTAAGTTAGAGAGACTTCAAAATTTAAAAACTAATCTTTTAATATTTGAAAAAAAATATAACTGATAGATTTAGAATAATTATTTTATGCTGTAATATTCATTTAAGATGAAAATATTTTTGTTTTAGATTGGTGTTTTTATTATTTACTTAAGAAATTAAATTCAATAATATAAAGCAATCAAGTATTATTTATAATTGAAATTCATCATCACCAATTAACTAAAATAAATAGTTACCAATTTTTAATAAAATAAATTCAATATTAAAACAAAGTTAATTTAGATAAATTAATATTAACTTTATTTATTTTTAATGATAACTCCTTCTCTTCATCGAAGGAACTTTTAATATTCTTATTATATCAATAATGAATTAATTTTAATAATATATTGATTATTAAATTTTTATTCTTGAAAATTATTAAATAAGTTAAAATATAAATTACACATAAAAACCAGTAGATTGTTTAATAATATTTTTTTAATTATTAAATATATATTAACATATAAGTCATTTTAATGACATAACATGATTGACATTTTTTATTAAAGTAAATGAAGGTTTATTGTTTTGTAATAAAAATTTTTATCATAAAATTTTGTAACACTTTTAATAATTTATATTAACCATTTGAGAATTTTGATAAATTAAGATTTTCTGTGATAAATAAAAAATCAAATACTATTTAATTATGATGTTAACTTAATAAAATCTGGGCGGTACCTGTCTCACCACCACACTTTTTATATATAAATTTATTATTAAAAAAAGTCACAGACCTGATCAAAAAATTTAGTGAAGATGGTTTTCAAGGATGGTTTTCGATTATACCATGAGGTTTTAACAAAGTAAAGGTAGTAAATAATAGCTAAGAAAAAAAAGAATTTCAAATAGACTATAAACTTCCATTAATAATATGTAAATAAGGTGGTGGCTATAATTATTTGACAACTCTCAAATCAATGGTTAGATATAGTTGATTGTGATTGAGTCAATGCTAAAAAATACATTTTTCTTAGAATAAATAGAGAATTAATGGAATTCAAATTGTTAAATGTTATGAATAAATTCATCTTATAAATAACTGGAGTTTTATGTAATTCTATGGGATCTTATGTTAAAAAAACTATATATAACTTTATTTCCGTTTCTTATCATTTTATATATCAATATTAATGAAATCTTAAAATTATAAGCCAAATTTAAATATTATTTATTATGATGATATAAATAAAAATAGATTAAAAAAATGTAAAATAATTAATATCTTGACCTCGATTATGCCAAAAAATAAATAAGATAAAAATAATGCTAATTTGCTTTAAATAATAAAAAATAAAATAAACAATGAAAAATAACTATTTATAAACTTTCTTTTCTAACAGGGAGTTAGAATCCTTATCCTTATACTTAATTTCAACGTATAATCTTAAGTTATTAAAAACATAGTTTTGAACTTTATTTTATAATTTACATTAATTTATATAAAACCCCATGATTAAAATATTAAATGGAAATTGGGGCATTTATAAAAGTACAGAAATCAAAAGATATATATATATATATATATATATATATATATCTATATATATTATATTTTCTAGTTTTTGAAGTATTCCTTAAAAATAAAAACATTATTTAAGATTAATAAATACTTGTAAAGTTTTAGGGTTTGCCAGTATACTTACATTTCAGGCCTTATCACAAATTCATTTGTATTTTTTGATAATTTACAATTTTATTTTATTCTGTCATGTTAGGTTGGTGCTTCTTAAATTTTTTTATAGATTATCTAAAAAATATTATTTTTTCTTTTGTATCACAAAATAATTTTCTATAGGATTTCTTGTCATGGTTTGAATTTTTCATCAATGATGCTTTGAGATTTTAATTTTTCTTAAATTAAGTTTTTTAGATGTCTAATTAATTATCTAAGACTTATATAAGAGATATTTAAAGATAAAAAAAAAAACGATAATATTGGACAGTCAGAAAGGTGGTTATGATTGAAGACTATAATACTATGTTTTAGGGTTCGAATCCATATGTTATTCACTTTTTTAAATGAGTATTTAAAAAAAACTAAATAGTTATCTTTAGCAAGTAAATGTTTATTAATATTTATCAATTTGCTTTATATAAATGATTTTATGCTTTTATTATAAATTTTAATTTTTAATTTAAAGTAAAATGAATGATATTCAATAATAATTTTTTGATTTAATAAATATCGCTTAAAAATATTTTTGTTATAACTTTCATCGTTATCTCCTTAATAAGCCCAACAACCCATATTTGTCAATTATAAATTACTAATTTCAAATAACTATAAATCAATAAATTATACCACACAAAGGAACAGAATTAAAGCATAAAAAATTAATTAATAATTATTAGCATTAGATTTAATATGCATGAATAAAATATATTAATATTTTATTTATTGAATATTATAATTATATAGATACAAAAATTTGAATAATTAAAAATCAAACAATATTTATTTAGAAAAAATTGTTTATAATTAAAATATTAATTTAATTATAATGGTACCTGTCTCACACCTCCACTTTATTATTTTAAATAATAAAATCAATGAATCCCTTACCAACCAAATTTGGGTCAGAAATCAAGAATTAAATAACTGAAAATGTTTTTGGACACGCTCTAAGGTCATATAACTCTAAAAAATTTGTAGATTTATCATAAAATTAATAATAATTATGTTTATTTTTATTATAAGTTTTAATGAATTTTTTCCTAAAAATTTTCACTTTAAATTTTTATAATTTCTTGTTAAAGAACTTTCTTACACCTTATAATTCACATTTATAGAATTATAAGAAGTATAATTCAAGAAAAATTGATTTTTTAATGATATTAAAGATGTTATATTATAAATGTGAATTATAAGGTGTAAGAAAGTTCTTTAACAAGAAATTATAAAAATTTAAAGTGAAAATTTTTAGGAAAAAATTCATTAAAACTTATAATAAAAATAAACATAATTATTATTAATTTTATGATAAATCTACAAATTTTTTAGAGTTATATGACCTTAGAGCGTGTCCAAAAACATTTTCAGTTATTTAATTCTTGATTTCTGACCCAAATTTGGTTGGTAAGGGATTCATTGATTTTATTATTTAAAATAATAAAGTGGAGGTGTGAGACAGGTACCACCCAAATATTTTAAAATAAAAATGGGAAAAGTGGACTGAGTATATTAATAGATTCATGTAAGTATATCCAATTTTATTTAAATTATTTTGCCTTATAATATTTTCTTTCATTTTCTTCTCAAGAACTAACACCGAAGTAAATTTAAATTAAAGTTGTATTTCTAGGGTTTAAATGTTATTTAAAATAGCGCATTAATGTTAGAACGCCAATTCTGTTTTTGTTTTTCTACAAATAATAATATAAAATTCATATATTGCTAGTAACGTTGAAAACTCTTTTTCCATTAAGTCACAACTTTTTGAAAATTAAATTAAGTTATATGACTCATATATAATAATAAAGATATTTGATGCATTCATTCTATCAAATATCAAATGAAATTTTTGGGGGGAATTTCTTAAGCATTATAATGATATTTGAAATGCATCACCAACTTTTAAAAAGTTGGTCATGTATTAATTAAATATATAAATTGATTAATAATTAATAAGCTTTATTTAATTAATTCTTGCTTAGTTTTTATAAACAAATCATTCATAAAACGTAAAATAAACTTAAGACTATTGCCTGTATTAAATTATACAAGATATAGTTTATATTCAATAGTGATTCCATAATTATTAAATCATTCCATTGATAAATATAGTGATAAATTTAAATAGATTTATTAATTATCAAAATGTTATAGAACTATGTTCTAAGTACCTTTGATTACTATAAATTTGTGTATAATAAAAAATTATGACATCAGTTCATGAATATTATCACTCCATTTATACTTATTGATGTATATTTAGAACTAATTGAAATCTTCAAAGAAAATTAAGATTCCTTAATTAAATAAAAATTGTAATTTTATAATTCTCATCATATGCTAAGTACAATAAGCTATTTATAATTAATCGCTCATGAACAATATTCTAAATTATCCATTTAATAATACATATTTATTATTACTTTTTATGGTTGTATTATGTAATTAAAATAATAAGTTATTAAATTACTTTGCTTAAATTTTATTAATTTAAATTTTTCAAAAATATTAGAAAAATGGGTTTTTTATCATACTTCAGAGTTTTAAATGATTTCTGCCTGTAAAATTTTTAACTAGAACCTAAAAAGATGATTGCATGCAATTATTTATTACATTTTTTCTTTCTATGCTAGTATAATTAATTTTGCTCTTTAATTATTTATATTGTGTCAGTTATATATTTTTCAATCAAAATTATTTCCTGATGTTATATTTTTATCAAAAATTAAATTTTTATTTAAATTACTAATTCTTTTCGTTAATTTTAGATTTATATCAATAATTACAAATAAACCTAACAAAAAATTAGTCGCTTTTAATAATTAAAGAATGCTTATAATTTTAGAAACTACTTAAAATAATTTTATAAGATAAGAGTAAATAATTTTAAATAAAAATATTTGAATATTATTATGCATTTCAGATTTTATTTCATACTTAATTTTATATGATATTTGTTAATAACTAAACATAAACTTAATATCTGAATATAAAAAATAAATTCTATAATCGTAATATTAATATCTTATATTAATCCCTATTAAATTTAAATGTGCTAGAGCAAAGAAATTATTATTCTTGCACAAAATTAAGAAGAACTCTTGTAAACTATAATTATTGTTAAAATATTTTAGTATAATATTTAATTGCAGCTTATCTATATTAGAATTTATACTTTGTTTGATTTTATATTTTTAGATCAATATCAACTGATATTTCAAAAAATATCAAATTTCTAAATTAAATATTTTGCATTTACTGATGCCTAATAATCAATAAATATTTTATAGGTTATTAAGTGCTTGTCTAAAAAAGAATTCAATATAGAACAATTTTTTTAAAAAAATAACCATGATCATAAAATGTTAGCAGAAAGAGGTTGCCAATTAATTTTTTTAATATTAAGTTTTGCACATTTTCATCTTATCTGTATAAACTAAAAGTGCTTTATATTGATCAAGTTAAAATTTATTATTTTTAAATTATTTAGTATTTACTATTGTTTTATAAATTATAAATATTAACTTATATTTAATTGAGATTAAAGGAAAAATACAATTTTATTAATAATAAAATTTTAGTTAAGGTTTTAATAAAATTTAATTGATAAATTTTCCTTTTTCATATAAATTTAATATGTTATCATTAATAACTAAGAAAGAGTAATATATTATTATATTATTTTTCTCGTCTATCTAGTCATCTCCTTGAAATAAATTTTTAGAGTTTATTTTAGCAATTAATTACATATTTTGGGGGGTTTAAGTCGGTACCATATATAAAAAAAAATTTTCCCCATTTAATATAATATAAATTTATTTTAATTTTTAAATTTAATTATTTTTTATATAATTAACATTTCTTAATTTAATTACATAAAGAATTTTAATGTATATTGGGATTCTTGAAAGAGATGTGAATTGCAGTGAATGTTATCTGAATATGAAACTACGATCAAGAAATGACACACCTGATGAACTAGTATAGAAATGCCAAAGATCTTGCAGTAGGAAAAATCAACTCAGTAAATATTTTTATTTAACAAGCATTTAGAGCCAATTTAAACATGTTATTTATTGGTTTTTCATTACTCTGCAATTGTATATTGTCCAGCTTTTACTAAGTATAATTTAAGCATGTTTAACTACAAACTAAATCAGAAATTAATTAGAAAAATTTTCTAAGATGTAAGCCAATGAGTAGCAAATATATGGAAATTTTTCACATTTAAAATGAAGAATAAATACTTAATGGAGATATTGAAGTGGACGAAAGTTTAAATACTCATGGCCAAATCCTTTTTGATGAAGGCTAAATTTAACAAAAAATAAATAGTAGCAGAGTTGAGAGATAAATCATTTAATAAAAATATTTATAGCACGGTAAGCGATGAAAATTTGCATGACTTTTATAATGGAGGCTCTTTGAAGAAGACATGTCAAAATGAAAAAAGAAATACCAGATGAATCCTTAGCTGAATGAAAATAATAAAAAAATTTATGTTGTACCGGCTTAGACCCCCCATTTATTAAATATAAAACTTTTAAATAAATAAAAAATATAAATAATTTAATAAAAATAGTATATAATTAATTAAATATTATTTTTATATAATTATTTTAAATTGTTGTATAACTAGAATAATACAATTATTTATTATATTTTATAATCATAATATGATTATGAAAAACTTTGAATTAATTAATCTTTAAATTATATATATTATTAAATATTATTAAAAAATAAAACAATAATAAAATTATATTTCATATTATAAATGAAATATTAAGATATTTTTATCTTTTTAATAACTTTTAAATAAAAGAAAATATCATATTTTATATTTGCAATTCGAGCTCTCTGGAAAGATTGCAGCAATCGATTCTCAAATCATCATTCTTTATAAATGCAATTATAGTCGATACAATCGCAAAGTAATAATGCCTTTAGTAAATTTTCTAATGCCTCTAAACTATGAGAGACTATAGTATTCTCAGGAATACTTCGCTTCATTAAGTTAAAGTATTAACAAAGTGACCATACCTCGTAAAATATTTTCTATGATATTGCCCTATATAATAGATCATTTAATAGTTCATTGATTTATTTATTATTTTATTCTTATAAAATTATTAAATTTAAAGGATTCAATAAAAAATAAAATAATACATTTAACTTAAAATTACATATTATTAATGAATTTTAAAATGGAATAATTATTCTTATAGTATTTAAAGATGATACAAAATCTTTTAGTAGTTTTATCTTAATTTAAATTATAATAATTTTAGCTTTTCAGATACTATATATTAAATATAATCATTTTCTATTAAAAAGTTTTATTATTTTTAGATCTTAAAAAAAATCTAAAAGTGAACTCGAGAGACATATTTAAAATATTTAATATGTTTTTACTTTTTTCCTATAAAAGTTATTATTTTAAAAAATTAATAAAAATATTTATAAATCTATGAAGATTAATTTACCAAGGTAAAAGAGTATAATATTTATTATAACTTAATTATTTTTTAATAAAATTTAAATGATGAATCAAAATTAAGAATTTGTACAAAATATAAGATTTATTATATAATGCTTTAATTTTATTTTATACTTTTTCATTATATATAACATATTTATTATTGAAAATCTTTTTAATTTAACTTTTTTTTTATGGCATAAAAGAAGTATTTTAATTTTATATAATATTGATTTAGTTCAATAAAGTTTAAACAAGAGAATAAATTTGGATTTATTATTTTTTATTTATAAATATAATTAGACTGATAAAAATATAGAATATTTTCTCCATTTTCTGAACTACTTCACTTGCGTTATTTTTGTATAATTTATGTTATTTATTATTGACTTTTCTATATTATTTAAATTCTCAAAGAAAATCCTCAAGGAGATAGAAAAGTTTAACCTTTATGAATGATTGATACGATCTAAGGTTTTTATTATATTTAAAGTCTATTACAAAAGAATCGATTAATTTCCCTTATTTAAATGGTGAAAATGTTATATAAATTCAATAAAAATTAATATTTAGTTATAGAATTTTTTTATTTTATATTGTATAAAAATTATTTAAGACGTGATTAAATTGTAATATAATGAATATATATTTTATAATTCATCTTTTATAAATAATAATTTATATAAATTTAATTAATAATTTATTAATAAATTTATGATATCATTTTATTTATTGTAATATTTGAATAATGCAATATTTACAAATTGATTTTAATTAAAAATAAATATATTTATTATACATTTGAAATTTAATATTTTAGAATATATGGAAAATCTTTGATTGTATTCAAAAGTAAAATTATAATTATTTTATATCAATATAATTATAATATTAATTTTTGTTTAATATTAGTTAATAACTTTTAATAATTATAAATTATTGATAATTAAAAGATAATTACATTTAAAAAAAAGTATTAAAAATTATAAACGATTAAATTATGAACTAATACCTTCTGTGAGGGGTTTTTATAGGAACATAATCCTATCATCATACAATGTTATATCCTACCAAAATACTTTTCCTTCAATGACCCTTTTCATCAATGATGATCATTTTTTTGTAAAAAAGCTAAAGCTCAATAAATTTCTTGATATATTTAATTTTTCAATGAAAAAAAACATTTATTTAAGCAATAGTTGTAAACAGTGAAATACTTCCCAATATATAATTAATATCCTCCTAAAACTTAACAACTAGTGTGCTGTGATTCAAAAAGGTCTGTCTTCCACAAGTGTACAACTGTATATCCTTCTCCAAAACAATGATTAAATCACTCTTTAATGTGGATAAAAATCAAGCCATAAATTGGATAAATTGCACATGAACCCAAGCTATCAAGGAAAAAAAGCAATGTATAGATTTTTCAATAAAATAGTCTTATTTCAAGATACTTGTATAAAAGAGCTGCTAAGGATTTATATAATAAAGTAGAAGGTAAGAGCAAGCATAACTTTCTCATTAAAAATAACACTCTATTGTAAATAACTTTTATATTATAAAATTACTCTATAAATAATAACAAGACGTAATATATTCATAAATTAATCAAATTTCTAATTTTATTCAAATAAATAAAATGAGCAATGGACATATTTATTAACCATGATTGTTTTAAGAAATATTAAATATAATTATTTCTTTCTTCTTATATTATCATTAAAATTAATTAATTTGAACAATCAATAAGACTCAAAGTAATTTAAGAAAATGAAGAGATGAAGCTTCAAGATTTAAAAAGTTATAATATATTTAAATAAAATATGATTTGTTTTTGATGTAGTTAACTAAAACAAATATAATCCTTGTTATAGCAAATTAAAATTGAAATTAATTAATATATTATAATATTAATATTTAAAAATTATATTATAAATTACCTTGTTAAATATAAAATAAAGAAGATAATATTTTGTCTTATAACTCGTCTTTATTAAAATCTACTATAAACATCTGATGAATAAAATAAACATTAATTAAATTTATAGAAATTAATTGATATCCTCGATCTAATCTGGATATTATAAGCTTGAAATTTTATTAATTATTTTTCTATATAACTTTATTATTTAATATTAATTAACATTTAATTAATTATTACTATAAATCAATAATATATTTAAATATAAATATATATATTCTGTGTTTTATAAAATTAATTATGCTCTTATATATTTTTTAGTTATTCAAACTATAATAAGTTTTAGTTAATAAAAAAACAAGTTTATTTTATTCATAAACTATAGTGTAATATATAAAAATCTTAAATTAAGTATTTTATTTTTTTATATTTTATTAAAATATTTAGAAGTTATGCAGATGATTAAATAATTAAAAAGATTTAAACTTATTAAAATATAAAAAAAAATTACAATTTGATTGATTTAATATAAAATTTTATATTATAATTATTTGAATTTCATTATCTACAAGCTGTAAGCGACATTATATATTGTACTGCTACAAATTTATTTTATATAAAGAATTTTAGTTTAAAAATATACATGGTGTCTAGTGATAAATCTTTACTTATAATTATTTATAAATTCTTGCAAAGAATACCCGTAGATAAGCTTTTGCAACTGTATTTTTTTATTTGTTTTGATAATCCATTAATTTTAAGAAAATAAGTTCATTTATATCATTATTTTCACTTTTTTAATATTTATATATTTTTTAATATTAGCTTCTACCTCTAAAAGTTAATCAATATAAATATTTATTGGGAAACTAATTATAAGAGAAATAATTTAATTTACTAAAAAATTTAAGTAAAAAAATAAATAAATTTGTAGTATAGTTTCAAATTATTGAGAAAAAATATTAGAATTTAAAGAATTTTTTTATACTATCATTTTTGTTTGAATTGAGAACATTTTTCTATAAATTTATGTTTTTTTTATCATTTGTTTAAGCATTCAAATTACAAATAATAAGCTATCTAATATTATATTTTATAATGAATGAAATTCTAACATCATCTATTTTTTACTAAAAAAGTAGATATCTATATTTATTTAAATTTGAGTTTTATCTTTATTATTACTAAATTAATTTTCATTTTTTTATTTATTTATTTATTTATATATCCATATTTGTCGTAGTAGGCCCATCTGAATCATTATATTAATAAATTAATTTGTTATTATATTCAAAACCCTAAAACCCCTTAGTGAGGTTTATATGTGCTTTGTTTTGTAGGGTATAGTTGGGGTCTTATTGGGGTTAGTAGAGAAATTAGGCCAATTTGAAATCAGAAATGAGAAATAGAAATTAGCGAAATTTAGGGTATATTTATGATGAGAAATATTTAGATTTACTGCTTAAGCTTAGGTATGGTACGAGTATTAATATAGACTAAGTCAAACCAGTACTGAATTATGCAGCTATAGCAAAGCTCCTGTGCAAGAGTGCCTCAACGGTTAGGTATCATTGCTTGTTAGCTGTTAAGCATTATTACTCAGGTGCTTAAAAACATCCATCAAGAAAATAAAAGTTCTCACAGAAGCATATTGACTTCCTCTGCGACTCGAAGACTTTGAAGTATTGGGCACACTTTCCATCTAGACTAGCGAGCTGTGATGTTTCATCGCAAGTTTCCTGACATGCGTATCTCTCCTTAGACTATAGCTAACATTTATAGAAGAAATGGTATTACTTTCAAGACTGTCAACAGAGTGAAGAGAGTGATTGATTTTACAGTGACATTTTATAGTAATAATTTAAACTTTTTATATTATTAAATGCAGAGGGCTATTACTAACAACATCAAGTTCATACACGCTTATGAAGCTGTATTCACCTCTAACAGCTTTATTAATATGTCTTGGAATAAGAAGTATGATAATATAGAAGTCTATGATTAAAAGGTGAAGGTAGTCACCCATGCAATTTTAGCTGGTATAAGTGAAGATTCAGGCTTAGAGAGTTATGTTATTCACCCTCGCTCTATTAAGCGAGAGTAGTACATAGAGTTCCTACATAAGCTGAGAGATAAATACAACGATTAAGAGATCATCCTGTTTGTTGATAACCTCTCAGTTCATAAGACTAAGGAGTCTAAGAAAGCTTATGAAGAGTTAAACATAACTCCTGTATACAACGTTCCTTATAGCCCATAATTTAATGGAATTGAATTGTACTGGAGTTAAATCAAGACTCACTACAAGAAGCTGCTGCTGTATCATCTTATGCATGACTTGCCTATAGATACAGTAGACTTGATTCAGAGTAGCTGCGAGAGTGAGCATAGATAAAACAACAGTTTGTTTGAGGGAAGGAAGAATGAATGTTTATCAATAAGTTTAGATTTAAATGAATGAATAAGTTTACATATTAAATTAACCCAGGAAGGGATTTGGCTTCTCTTTCTTCTCCTCTTCTTATGGCTTGCTTGGGCCCATATTTCTTCTCTTAGTGCCAGCTCCTGCATCTATGTTCATTTCATCTGGCTTTTTAAAAATCTTTATAAAGTCTCTTGCTCACTTCATGAATAGTCTATGACTTTCTCTCTCTCTGTGAGCCTTTGCTTGTTCTTTCACTAGGAATATACCAGTTCCAGGTTTCCCTGCAAAGTTATATGTCAAAGCATACTAGAGAGGTATGGATGCTTCTAAGCTCAGCAAGCCAGGTCTCGCTTATTAGTATTCCTTGCTTCTTTTAATCTTCAGGAGAAATAGAGTAGCATTTTTTGTGTGCTTCTTTAATGATCTCTCTGCGATAACTCTCTCTTAAAGTGCCAAGAACACCATAGAAGAAGCTCCTTTCTGGAAGTTTGTTAGAGAGTTGTTTCTTGGTAGGAAGGTAAACTTCCAACTCTTCATCT
>ARYC01005416.1:0-30637 GCA_000711775.1 Oxytricha trifallax | reverse complement strand
CACACACCAGGCTCGAGTATCGGCTCGTTCTCCCTTAAGCGAGAGTAGTATATAGAGTTCCTACATAAGCTCAGAGAGAAGTATAGTAACCAAGAGATCATCCTGTTTGTTGATAACCTTTCATTTCATAAGACTAAGGAGTCTAAGAAGCTTATGAAGAGTTAAACATAACTCCTGTATACAACGTTCCTTATAGCCCTTAATTTAATGGAATTGAATTCTACTGGAGTTAAATCAAGACTCACTACAAGAAGCTTCTGCTGTATCATCTTATGCATGACTTGCCCATCGATATAGTAGACTTTATTCAAAGCAGCTTTAAGAGAGTGTGCGTAGATATGACAACAATTTGTGCGAGAGAGGGAAGAATGAATGTTTATAAATAAGTTTTAGATTTAAACGAATGAATATATTCACATATTAAATTGGCCATAAATGGGTTTGGCTTCTCTTTCTTCTCCTCTTCTTATGGCTTGCTTGGGCCCATATTTCTTCTTTTTGTGCCAGCTCCTGCATCTATGTTCATTTCATCTGGCTTTTAAACATCTTTATAGAGTCTCTTGCTCACTTCATGAATTGTCTGTTACTTTCTCTCTCTATGAACCTTAGCATGCTCTTTCATTAGATATATACCAGTGCCAGATTTTCCTATAAAGTTATATGTCAAAGCTTACTTGAAATATAAGGATGCTTCTTAAGTTCCTCTAGCCAAGCTGAGCTTATTAGAATGCCTTGCTTTTTCTAGTCTTCAGGAGAGATAGAATATCGTTTCTTATGTGCTTCTTCAATTATTTCTCTGAGATACTCCTCTTTTATTGTACCAAGAACACTAAAGAAGAAGTTCCTCTCTGGTAGTTTATTAGAGAGTTGTTTTTTGGTAGGAAGGTAAACTACCACTTCCTCATCTTACATGGTATCCTCATAAAGATTAGTGACTGAAATCTCAGGGTAGTTCGGATTTCTATTAGTTTAATCTCTTTATTTTTAAAAGCTTTCTTCTCCTCACATAGTATTGCTTTTAAGAATGAAATTTTGGTACCTTCCATCGTTGGAAGGAATAAACCAACTGTATAATATGTTAATAGTCATCTATTTATCTTACCATGTTAAGTTAGGTATCGATAGAGATCTTCTTTACTTCTGAATCTTGAGATCATTTCTTGAGCCTCGACTCTTTCATTTGATCATTGAGTGATTTCATCTTTGTTCCTCTTCCTATAAATGAATTTCAAATTATAACTTATAGACTTCTGGATCCTATTGTTTAAAATCTTACTATTAAATATGGGCATCTTATAGGAGGTCAACCCTGCAAGATACGTGGAGAAAGTTTGCAGAAGCTGTAACAAACTGCAGTGATGGAGCTCCATTTTTATCAATTTAGTTCCATTAAATTAGTACTAAATTTGTTTAAATTTAATTAGTACTGGTACTAAATTCGTTTAATTTTAATTGGTACTAATTTAATAGTACCAAAACTTAATTAGTACCTAGTTTTAAACTTATGAGGTTTTAATGGAAAAGTTCCAATATGGTTCAAAACCTAATTGGTACCAGTACCAACCTGAATTTTTTCTAAGTTGGTACCAAAATTAAAAATATTAAGCATGAATTTAGAAAATTTATAGTTATAAACTTAGTATAAATATGATGTCTAACGCCTAAGAATCAACCATTGTTGTTGTAGTACCAACTCCTATACAAAGTTACTATAGCTAGAGAGGTTATTAGAGCTTTATAATAGAAATTTAAATTTGAATTTAAACATGGCGGCTAACTTAAATCGCAAAGCAGTTTCTCTTGGAGTGGATAATCTTAGCTTAACTTTGGCTAAACTAAGAAGCCAGAGATCATCTACATTGAAAGGAGCCAGAGCTTAAAGCTCTTGAGTTTGAATCAGAGGTGTTTGTTCTATAAATAAATATCAGGAAGCAGATAGCAGAGATAAGTATTTAAACGCTAATCGAATATGTTGAGGAGTTAAAAGAACATCTCCACTAGAAAAGATTAAAGCATTCTAATGTGATGAATGCTAAAATTTCTTCTCAACTGATTCGAGCTTGAAGAGGCACATCAAAGAGATGCACTCTGGGAGAGCTAAGATATATTTTAAGCACGAAAAGGTCGATGGCAGGTATTAGTGCACGACTTGCATGAAGTCTTACACTCACTCAGCTAAAGTTAAAAGACACATTCAAAAACATCATTTAAGTGAGTTTTTAATGCAAGATAAAGAAACATAAAAACTTATACCAGCCAAGAGAAATTCCAATACTATAGAGTCTTAAAGAGAGCAGGAAGAGAGACTTAAGAAGCAGAAACGTTTTGAGTCAATGAACCAACCAGCTAATGAATTATATATAGCATGCTTGTAAGAGAGAGCTATGTATATACTTGCATTAAATGCAGTAGATCTCAGTTTTTGCATTGACAACTATTTACATATTGATGTGGCTAACAAGGCAAAACTCATAGTAGTTGATGAGTATGCTTATAAAGTATATCCTTTCAAATATCTTATTAGGAACGAGCAGTATCAAAATGAGTTTGCCGATGAATACATAATACTAAGATAGGCTGATAAAAGGTAATGCAAGAACTTGCTTAAACTCGATGGAGTTATTCTTGGACATGGTTTTATTGCACTACGATTTAAGAAATTTGAAATGACTCTAAGAGATTATCTCTACCATAATAGATACCCAGATGACTTGAATGAGATACTCACGGAAATGACCAAGGGTGTGATAGAGCTGCATGATCTAGGGTATGTTCATAGAGATTTGAAGCCAGAAAATGTAATGCTAAATCTCTGTCCTTTAGAAATAGTAGTCATTGATTTCAATAGAGCAATAAGGTAAGAAATAGTGACTTTAGCTAAAGTGCTATGCACACCTGGGTACTTCCCAATAAGAGAGAAGTGGACTAATGGCTCTGTTTAGTGGGATGTCTGGGCGGTAGCAGCAATTATTTTAGAGTGCGATATGGAAAGTATGTCTTACTTCGGAACAAAGCAAGAAAAGTAATCAATAAGCATGGCTGTTAAACATATAAAGCAGGAAGATGTATGCACTTAGATTAAGAAAATGGTTGAGATGATCATAGTAAGAGCTCCAGCATATCCAAGATCATCATTAGAAGATATACTTGAAACATTAAAGAGAGCTAAGTTCAAGAGATATCACAAAGATAAGCAGATAAAATTTGTTTGAATTAATGACACTTATACTCATTAAATATACATTAAATTCATATCAAACCTGCGTTTTCTCTACTAACCCCAATAAGACCCCAACTATACCCTACAAATCAAAGCACTTATAAACCTCACTAAGGGGTTTTGGGGTTTTGATTATAGATCGTAGAGATAAACCACTCAAAGAAATACTTCGAGAAATTATTTTTTAATTTTTATTTATGGTTCTATTAGCTTGTTTAAGGTTTGTTTAAAATATGTTAAAAACTTAATAATTTTAATATTTGATATGAATTCTTTTAAAAGAGACATAGATCTATAATTCAATTTGCAATTTTTTCCTTTATTTAATACTTGGCAATTTGAATAAATAATCAAAACATAACTTATACCTCTAAAATTTTCCTTAATTATTCAACACTCAAAAACTTTTCATTTCTTTAATTTATATCTTTTAATTAAAGAAAGTCTTAGAATGTGCCAGTACGTTTGTCAAATAAAATACTTTTAGAGGATGATTTAAGCACAGCTTATAGCAAACAATAGATCCAAAAATAACACTCTGAAATTAAGGAGCAAGTTACAAACATTAATTCAAAATAAGATTTGATAAACGTAAACTTTAGCAAATTCAATGTTGAATGCTAAATAAAAAATTACAATAATGACAAATAAAGCAATCTAAGTATATAAAAAGCAAATAAAACGATATCAACACAAGACTCATCTGTCACTGAATCATCTGCGATTAGTAGTACAAGTGGGAAAAGTTCATCTTAAAATCTTAAGTTTAATCCAGACTAAAATGAAATAGAAAATTAAAAATTTTAAAGCAAAAGAATCACTATAGAATAGAGCATGGAAAGCGACTATGCAAAGAGTTTTGTTCAAGATAATTTGTATAAAACTCAAGTTCAAGAAAAGATTTGTGTAATTCCAAAAGATAAAATTAATTTTGTGGTTAATTTGAGCAAGCAAAATCACAAGACTAACAATATATTTAACTCAAGAATATCTCAAACAGCAAATAAAGTACCATTCTAAAATTCTAGCTTTATTTAACAAAAAACAGACAAAACGCTTAACACAACTCATAGTTCAGTTCTATAAAATCATTTCAATTTGATTAAAAGAAAGAAAAAGAAAAGTTTAAGTACTTCTGTATCTGTAAGACCCAGTAGTAGTGAGTAAATGACTCATAAATAACTATTATTAGATAATCCAGCTCCTTTTGTAAGTGCCTAATCTTGGGCAATGCTAGACAAAAACAGTGGGGAGGTAGTTTTTGGAAGAAATGAGAATGACTAACGATAGGTTGCCAGTCTAACTAAAATCATGACTGCATATGTTGTCCTAGACATATTGCAAAGATATAAGATAAATGAACATCAAGTTATTATAACAGTTTTGCCTTAAAGTGCTCGATTGATAGGCACCAGTGCTAATCTAATGGAAAATGAAAAGTTAAGTGTCTGGGAATTATTACATGCTATGATGCTGCCTAGCGGTAATGATGCAGCTCAATCTCTAGGAATATATTTTGGCTTGTTTTTGCTGAAAGAAGAGCTAAAGTAAATTCACAAAACTATTGATAACTTAGATTCGGAACTGCTTTACATTCTAAAACTTAACTAAGATAACTTTTCCGAACTTGAGCAGAAACATTAATTAGTCTAAAAAGCATTGAGTGAATTTTACAAATCTATGAATAGAGAAGCAATGTACCTACAACTTAAAAATACTCATTTTTCTAGTGTTCATGGAATGTTTCACGAATAGAATTACAGTTCAGCAGCCGATATTGCAAAGCTGTCCTTTTTCGCAATGAAAAATCTACTTTTCCGCCAAATTGTAAAAACTTAGAAGTACACTTGTGAATCAAGAATCAATCTTGGCCATTTATATCACTGGTAAAATACTAATAAACTTTTGGAGCATGGCTATTCTGGCTTGAAAACTGGAATAACTCCTGCTGCAGGACCTTGCCTCGCTGCTTCAATAATAAAAAACGAATTTAAGTTCATCATAATTGTCTTAAATTCAAGGTCAATGGAGCAGAGATGGGTTGAAGTGCAGAAATTAGTATAGTGGGCTATCTTGAAAATTAACAAAATTAAACATAGTGACTTAAAACCGAAAGTTAAAAGGAAGCTTCTCAAAAAACTTTTACATATTTGACAAGTGACTGTATTATAAAATTTAAATGAAGTTAAAATGAGAGTTATAGTTGATAAAACGACTATACTTTCTTATAAAGAGTGTTTTATTAGTATTATAACTTAATGTAGACTGATTGATAATAGTTTAATGATTTTATAGTTAATTTATTATTTGACAAATTCATTAATTACGCTTTTAATTGATAGAGAGTGCTATATAATATCTTGAACTTTTATATTTAATATTCAATAATATGCAAATCTTCGTTAAGACCCTCACCGGAGTCACCTTGACTTTCTAGGTTGAAGAATCTTGTCTCGTCGCTGACTTGAAGTAAGATTCTAAGGAGACCTTTTATATTCTGCTGAATTGAACTTTTTCTAACCTATATTTATTACAGACAGCAAATCGCTGAAAAGGAAGGATTCGAAACTGAGGAGCTTGTTCTCATCCACGGACTCTCAACTCTCGAGGATGATCAAACTCTCACAGTTTACGGTATCCAAGAAGGTAAGTATTTACTATGATTATAAAAGGGTGGGTAGATAATGGTGTTAAATAGATTTATATGATGTTATTAGCAATTATAAAGAGTGGGAATTTGGCAAATAATAAATAACTTTTTATTTTAAAAAGTCTTTTTTTTCATCTATGATTATTCGATCGATGTTTGGAATGCGGCTTGTAATTCTTGGATCTTAAATAAATACAAATAATTAATTAATGCTTTGTCTTAAAACTTTGATCAATATTGATTTGTTTTGAACTAGCCTCCTAAAAAAATCTAGCACTCTTGCAAGAGGATTTACTGATGGTGCTGAAAATCCTAAGAAGGAAGAATAAATATAATAAGCCCATTATATTTCCAAGCAGCTTTCTGTTGTAAAAATATTAAGTTATTATTTTACTAGCCTAATTAAGTTTTTTAAATTGCCTATGAAAATAAATATGAAATTAAAATTTATTAACAATTCAAATATTTATAGAAAAGTTATTAAATAATGTTGAAAAACTTTATTATTATAAATGTAATTATATTGTAACTCTTTCTCTCACAAAAATATTACAATAGATAATTTTTAGATAAGTGTTAAGTTTTTTTTGTGAAATAAAGTTATTTATTTAAGGAAATCCTCTGAAACAACTTTTAATCAGTAAGATTTGCTTTGAAAATATTATATAAAATTTTATTGTTTTCACATATAAAGGCTCAATAATTTCATAATTTATTTAGGCAGCATTGCAGAGTAGATAAAAATTATAAAGAATATTATAATTAAATTAACGATATCAAATAAGTTTCATTTCAAAAAGAAATTTTCTAAGATGACTTAATTTTACTAATAGAAAATTTTGAGGGTTTAATGGTCAGGAGTTGCATGCTTGTATTTCCCAATATTTTTATGGTTTGCGGTGTTCTTATTTGTATATTACAGAGGCAACCATCAACTCCGTTGTCGCTCTATGTGGTGGTAAGAAGAAGAGAAAGAAGAAGATCTACACCAAACCCAAGAAGATCGCCCACAAGCACAAAAAGAGACCCAAGGCTCTCCTCGAATACTTCAGCGTTGACAACACTGGAAAGATCTCAAAGCTCAAGATCGAGTGCGAGAAGTGCCCAGCTGGTAAGAATACTTTCTCAATATCTTCATAATTACCACATGATTAGCATTCAAATCAATCATAGATAAGTATCATATGTCATGGAGAAATCTTGAAATTTAGCTTTATTTAAAGCAGCCTTGAAAATGTCTAACTAATCTGATATCAAAATGATTATGATCTGCCATCTTGAACAAGTATATTAAATGTAATTTAGGTACCTATATGGCCGATCACCCAGATAGACACACCTGCGGTAAATGCGGAAACATGTTCTACAAGTTGACCAAGGACGGAAAGAGAATGCCAATTCCCAAGCAAAACAAGCCAACTATTGCCGCCAAGGCCGATGCTGCCCCAGCCAAGGGAGCCGCTGCCAAGGGAAAGAAGAAGTGATGAACTACCTCAAACAATAGCAGCTAATGAATATATTTAGCATTCATTCCTTAAATCATTAATAAATAAACAGTTTAAGAGGCTGTAAGTTATCCTTTTTACAATAATTTATATTTATTATAAAAATAGCATATTTTAGCCCCCCTAAAGTCGTATATATTCACATTCATTATATAAACCTTAATTTAAAATCAAATTATTTATATATCTCTTAAAGTAATTGTAAAGTAAACTCATAATAAAACAATTGCTATACTCTTTTCACTTTGAATAGTTTCCTGAGGAACTAGACATCTTTAAAGTCTTAGTTATTTCTTACTTGTTTATATTAAGTTAAATTATTGTAGTAAAAACTATTTCAGTCATTCTCAATTGTTTCCATAAGATTTCATTTTCTCTCCGAATACATCAACCAAACTTAAGTACATAAACACAAAGACAGCTGCGGAAACAAAATATGCATTCATTTTTGTGAATTTTCTTGCAACTCTAATGCTCCAACACTATATTAAGTTGTTAATGATACATACAATCTTATGCAATTTTATTACTCATTATAAATTCAAAACTTACTCTGCAGAAGACGTTTTTGACTGATTAAGTAGCTGAGTAGTGTCCCTGATTATTAAACAGCTGTCTAAATTTATCCTCATCAGAATCGCAAACTATCTCTGTGATATTGCTAAGTCTATCATCTTCCTCTGGGTCATTCAATAAAAACTTGGATGTGGACATGATTCTCTCAGTGCTTACTAGTAAGTTAGTTGGAGATCTTTGAGTAACAGATTTATCTATACTTGGAACTCCGTCGGTTAATCTATCATCGAAAAGCTCGGCTCTTGATTTACTCACAGGAGGTTTCTCATATTCTACCATCATCTGAAGACTTTGCTTGAAATTTAACTCATAAATCTGAGCTTCCTTGACAGAACGCTACCACATGAACATTGGGCAAACGAATTGAACATAGAGATGTGTAATTAATGCTGTCCAGTTTATTAAGTAAGCGTAGATTTGCATGTGATTAATAATAGCACCTAAAATCCATGGGAGAATAATGCCACAAAAGTAATTGCAGGGCACTTCACACATTCCACCAATATAAATGAAATACTTTGCCATTAAAGAAGATCTTACTACCACTGGTAGAACGACAATAACTAAAGCAAAATCATTAAGTTTTAGTGATAAATTATACCTGCATAAATGAATACCAGGCAAATCATATAGGCTGGAGTCGTGGTAGAAAAGAATAAATCGTCAAAGAGATTGGAATCATCTGTATATGCAATTGCCCCGAGTAACCCAAAACCAATTCTGACTGCAAGTCCCTAAATAAATTTTAGTAATTCATAAATTTCTTACAGCAATTAACGCCAAGAATATTGGAAGCTTAAAGTACGAATCTGGGTGAGATTCAGCAATTATAACTGGAACTTAAGCTGACTAGGAATAAGAAAATGAAAGTATGCCAAGTACAAAGCCAAAGTTTAGTGAATATGCGGGAACCTCATCTATATCAATTGCATCATAGCCTCCTTGTTTCTCAATAAAGTGATTGCAAGATACTCCCACGAAACTCAAAATAACCATTAGCTTGACTGGTTAAAACCATTTTTCTTTCTCAAAATCAAATGCAAATATCACGAGTGCAATAAAGAATACAATAATGAGGCCAATTGAAATACAAAAGTAGTTACTCTAAAATGGTTGTGTTCCACTATTCTTTTCCAATATAATCTTGGCCTCTGGCGCGAGTTACAGTCCAAAAGTTTTCCCATATATTGTCTCAAATAAGTTATCAGCTGTATAAGTCGCCATTATAATTCCGATAGAAGACACACAAATTAATTACAGTAGATACAGTTATCTTGTGAATGAAACAGCTAAACTTTTCTGAGTCATTTGAGAAGATAGTAAAGATTCAAAATCAACCTTTTGCTTCATTTTGAAATTTCCAGTCAGCAACCTTGTGCTTTCAAAAACTAAAATGCAGCAGAAATAGCTCAGTAATGTTAAAATTGCAAAAACTATCGATGAAGTAATCCATCCTGCTCTTCTCATGATATAAGGTATCAAAACTCTATAATATGAAAGGGTTACTTTTATACAAAATACATACAATGAAGCATCGAATTAAGAGTTGAAAACATAAACAAATTTGTTTAAGCAATTTCTACTTTTTGGATTTTTATTCAAACTACTCAGTGTCGCTGACTTTTTATCTTCTACAATTATAATAAAGTATTTGTAAAAAATCATTGAACAATAAATCTATTAGTGAGAACACACCATTTGCTATAAATAGAATTTATCGAGTATTTAAACTACTAACTTACTCATATTTTGAGGATGCTTATCTTTTTTGTTATAAAGTAGGTATGTCTGTTCATGTGCTCCAAACTGAGAAGTCGAGCCTTGTGCATTCAATGAAGAATTAGGAATTGATAAATTTTGCTAGTGATTATTCATTTTATTGTTTAAATATTTGTATTGATATTAGAATTTATAGATATTTTGGAGTCTGTCACAGTGTTTTAGTTTATATTATGTGTTTTGTATGTATTCTAAAAGCGACTTCCTTTTTATTATAATTCTATAATATGCAGATTTATTTCAATAAAAATAATATGTGAATGCTATTGTATATTTTACTGAGTAATTGAATAGGTGAAATAATGAATATAAGAAGCTGAAAGTATTAAATATCATTTATAATTTAAGATTCATTTGAGGTAAGTAAAATATATACAATCAATCATGAAGTTAACGTAATCTCAAATTATTTTATATTAAAGAGAAATGTACAATATGATTGTTTATATTAATCAATATTAAAATGAATGATACGAAATTGACATTCAAATTTGAGAGGAAGTTTGTTTGTGGGAAATCCATATAAAATTTCAACTAATAAAAGAAAGTAGTAACTTATTTACCAATATAGTCATTCTAATAACATGAGCAAGTTCACAAGCATGTTTGCAGTTCTCGACGTCGAGACTGATGTTCAAACTATTAATGAGTCAATTAATTATTTTACTATTATTTAACTAATATTTTAATGTAAATTTGGGATAACCCCGCTGTTCAAGCTAAAGATAAGAAGCCAGCTGCTACCAAAAAGCCAGTCACAGCTACTGTAAAGCCAGTTGCTGAACAACAACAAAGATTCGAAAGACCACCAAGAGAAGAAGGTCAGGGTGAATTCACTACTGAATACGCTGGTGAGTCAAGAGGAGGCCGTGGAGGCAGAGGCGGTGCCAGAGGTGGCCGCGGTGGTCGTGGAGGCAGAGGTGGCTTCCAAAATGGAGGTGACAGACAAGATAGAGGAGAATACAGAGAAGATAGAGGAGAATACAGAGAAGGTGGCAGAGGTGGCTACAGAGGTGGTCGCGGTGGTGCCAGTGGTGCTCCCAGACAATACAGACCAAAGACTGCTGCTGGAGTTGAAGGCGGTGAAGAAGGTGTTGCTACTTTTGAAAACAAGGAGCAAAGAAACTTCGGTCACAGAGGTGAGAGACACGGTTTCGAAGGAAAGCCAAGAGAAAACTTCCACCCATATGACAGACAAGACGGTACCGGAAGAGGTCAAAGAGCACCCAAGAGAGTTAACATTGATGAGAAACTCGTCTACAGAAAGAAGGGTGAAGAGCAACCAGTAGTTGAGGGAGGTGAAGATCAACAACAAGAAAGATAAGAAAGACCACCAAGAGAAAGAAGAGAAAGATAAGATAGAGGACCCAGAAGAGGTGGTGACAGAAGAGGTAGAGGTGGTTACCAAGGTGGTGACAGAAACCAACCAACTGAAGGTCAAACTGAGGAGAACAAGGATACCCCAGTCGAGAAGACCGAGGATGCAACTGAAGAAAAGAAGGAAACTGTTGTTGCTGATGTTAGACCAGACAGAAGAATCAGAGATGATGACCCAATCGTCGAAGAAGAAGAGCCAGCAGGACTTACTTATCAAGAATTCTAAGCTCAAAAGAAACAAAACCTTGCTCTCTTGAAGAAAGCCGAAGGTAGAAAGACCGAAGCTGTTACTGTCAAGAACATTGAGAAGGTTGAATCCCAAAAGGAGAAAATCGCTCCACTTGCCACTCAAATCGGTAGCGCAATCCTCTATAACGTTGGTCTCGCCAAGAACGAACATTCTGATTTACTCAGTTTCCAAGGTGGTGATGACGAAGAAGAAAGAGGTGACAGAGGTGACAGAAGAGGCGGCAGAGGCGGCAGAGGAGGCCGTGGAGGCAGAGGCGGTGACAGAGGTGGCCGCGGTGGCAGAGGTGGATTTGCTGGCGACAGAGACAGCAGACCAGAACAAAGAGGTGGCAGAGGCAAAAAGCTTCACTACAACGAAGATGCCTTCCCAACCCTATGAGGACACTTCGGTTCCTTATTAATGATAGGTGGCCTTGAATAGACCGCAAGTTGTGAAGATTCATTCATGACACTCAGATTCGACAATGAAATCTAATTTCCAAGAAAACCTCTAAATTCAAACTTATTCCAATAAGTTTGTTTTAATTTATCAGTCAACTCATAAATAAATATAAGCGTATATACTATTCGAAGATTTCTGAGAATATCTTCCAATTAACTATAATTTTAAGAAGTTCATTTGTTAATTAATTAAATTGCTTTTATAAAATTAATCTCTTGCTAGTTTTAAATATTGTCAATATCATATTTAGTTAACTTTTTCATAAGATTTGATTACCTTCATAGTGCTCACATATTTATAAGTTTGAATTGCAATAAGCACTCCATTTATTATGATTGCATTTACTCCTAGTCCCATGGAGTCTTAAGAAAAGCCAAAATCAAAAACACAAGAAACTCCAGTGAAAAATTGAAATACATTAAGACCTGTGCTTAACATTGAAATAGTTTCGAAATGCTTAACATAATAAATTATCTCGTCTATTTTACTTGAAAGTGCTTCAATTCCAAAGAAACCTGATGTCAAGAGCCTAGCAGTATTTATTCCTGAAAATTAAGTCAAGACTATTACTGATTTGAAAACTAGGGATTTTGAATTTATAGCATTTGGAAGTTAGTTACAGATAGGCTCTATAATCTATAAATATTAGAGTTATTTTTATAATGTTGGTATTATATAAAGATGGTCACGAAGTAGATTGCTAGGAAAGAATTTCCAACAATAGAAAGGCAAGTTACACAAAAGCTGAATGACTTAGTAGATGACCAAAGATTCAATAACAAGAAGACTCGGTTTAAGAATTCAACCTAGGTAAGTAAAGATATCCCTATTTCACTTGTCACGTCTGCTCTTCCAGATAATATTTTGCTTCCAATTAAAGTAAGTCCACTAATAGTAACTGATGAGACGAGGTACATTGGTGGGAAACTTAAAAAGTGATAGGTTTACTCTTCACATTCATGTGTCTGGTAGTTATTAAAGTAGCCAATAGGGCAAGATTGAACACATTTATTGTTAAAGTAGAATAAATCTTGGAGACTGTTTTTGTCGTAGAAACATGAGGTACAATTACTCTTTGAAAGTGAACATGTTAAGCATGAAGCATCACACCCCTCACAGAAATCTGGGTTTTATGGATTATATACACTTAATTAAAAATAATTTAAACTTCGACCAGAGCATTCAGAAACACATTTATTAGTTGATAAATCTAGCTTGCTGTTGCTATAAGTATCTTTTCTACAACTTAAGCATTTATCAGGGGTTACATCACATTCTTTGCATGTACTACTACATTTTATGCAAGTGTTTTGTTAATCTTTGAAGTAGCCAATCGGACATTGATTAACACACAGACCATTTAATGATAAAACCAATTTTTATAAATTTATTTATACATGTAAGATAATAAGTTATTTTAAAAATAGCTGTCCTTAATATCCTCTAATCTATATGATTTAAACTAACAGGTTTATATATTGCATATCTAGAATTTTGATTTAATTTACTTTACAATTTTAATTATAACTTTTCTCTTACTATTATGTATGATGTTTTACTAAGTTATCTTAGCAGTAATAGCAAAATTAACTAGTAACTCCGCATAGTTGGCAATCTTCTTTCTCACACTGATTCTTGACACAGTTACCTTATACATTTAGCATAGTACCATTTGGACATGTATTTGAATTATTGCCTGCCTGATCTTTATCAACACAAATCCCGTCTAATAGCTGCAATTTGGTTTAAGATTCGCATTATGTGCATTATTCAAATGCCTAGCACTTCAAGCATTTATCTGAACATTTGAAACACAAGCCATTCATTTCAAAGTACCCAGGTAAGCATTCACTAAGGCATTAACTATTTTCAAGTAGTGGAGTATCTGAAGGCTTCTTACATGACAGACAAGTTAGTTAATCCACAGTGCATAAAGAGCAACCATTATTGCAAAAGGTTGTTGTCATCATAGTCTTAAGAATGAAATTGCTTGAATCTTATAATTAATTGCTCATTTTTAAATATAATAGCGAAAGTAATATTATAAGCATATAGCTAATAGTCTGATTAGATTTAGACTACTAAACTTTTAGATGCTTAAATTTTTGGGTTTATTATTCCATTAATTTGAAGATTAACTGTTTAGTGTGAAAAATCTTTATTAGATATGCCGAAGTACTATGTAATAGTTATCTAATTTTTTGCTTTTAAAAATGAGCACTATACATCTTCACTTGTTGTTAACTTTGAGCATTATAATTTTTCAGAGATAACACCATATTCATTTGGAAGTGTTATAATTATTGCAGCTTATTAATTGATAAATGGTCTATTATTCAAAGTAAAGATCAATGAAATATTAGTGACAGTCGAGTAATTCATCTCTTATTGAATTATTTGAGGATTTAGTATCTTTGATATTTCGAGAGATGTAACTTGCGAAAGTAAATCAAAAGATCCTTGACTTATTATTTTACTTGGAGGTTCTAAAAGCTCAAATATTGAGAGAAGCATTTGATTTTGCTTTAAGTTAGCTTCATTTAAGAATGTAAAGTATGGATTTTTTAGTCCTGATATTTAAATGCTTATTTTATTTTTATTCTTACAGTTGTCATTGCACTCAAATATTAAGCTACTTAAACTATCATTTTAGGAATTTTGATTTTGCTAAATTACCTTGCTTCCTTAACCTTCAACTTATATTTCTAAATCTCTAAAGGAATCTTTATTAAATGTCAAGTTGCTCTGGCTTAATTTAAGATAATTTTGAGTGAAGAATTTTGAACTGTTATCATATTTTACGCTAAACTATAATTATACATAGTCACTTGTAAACTAAGTTTAAAAAAATTATACTTTATTCAATTATTTCAATTTAATTTTATTAATTGAGTTCACTAAGAAGTTTTCGATTATAAGTTTTTCAGTTTTCACAGTTGGATTGATATAAACCTATTAATCATCTCTGTCAATTAGATATATCTTTCCATCTTTCAATGAGATATATTTGGAAGTAATATTCAAGCTATCTAAAATGGGATCAACTACATCCAAAGCAAATGAAGGATTGGTAAAACTCTATGATTCCATTGTAAAAACCAATACACTTTTCTCTAGACATCCACCATTTTTATTGCATAAATTTGTTACAGTGAAAAACTAAGTCTCAGCATCAAATTAGCAATTGACTTTACTATATGTAGTCATAAGAGTACTTGGGGGGGGGAAGTTTCCTGCCCCCAGACAGTTTCCTGCCCCAAAAGGTAGTTTCCTGCCCCCAACATTAAATTTTATGTTTTTTGCAATAAATTTAATAGAAACAAATAAATTTCAATTTCAATAACCATAACCATGTACTATACAACATTTATTATTATATAATTTTCAAGGTACATAATTATTCTTGATCAAATTATATATTACTGACAAGGCTAAAATAAGTGTTTTTTTTTAATTAAATAATGTAATTTTCATTTAATTTTAAATTGATTATCAAGGTAGAAATGATATTTGAAGTAAATTATTAAAAAAAACTACATCATAATTGATGATAAAGATTCTTTGAAAATTATAAAAATTACATATTTTTATTTGTGGGGCAGGAAACTACCTTTTTGTGGGCAGGAAACTTCCCCCCTTGGGTGCATATAAAATTTTGGGGCAGGAAACTTCCCCCCCCCGAGTACTTGCTTAACAAGTAACCTATTATTAGGTATTTAAATTCAATTATGATTCTGGAATACCAAGAAATATTTCTCCATTTTATGGGATGGGATTTTATAAGGTCAATCTAAAAACTAACGCTGTAGCTTAATTTGGGATTTGATTAGTCCTAGTTATTATTACATTAGAGAAAAGGAATGGTTGCGTAACTTAAAAAGTTAAGGAATTTTTCAGTGTATCTACAAGATAAGTTTAAGCATTGAAAGTTGAGTAAGTTTTTATTTAAATAGCATCGGATGACTCAGTAGAAGAAGGAGCTTTCAAATTGACGATTGTTACAAGATATTTGAAAATTTTTATATTCTTAGTATCAAAGCTATGACTTATTTTGATGTGAGTGGAATTAACTATTTTACAAGTTATTGTTTCATTCATTAAATTTGCTTAACAAGATCCTTGAATGAGCTTAATTTAATTTGGAAATTCTAATTCAAGATAAGAAGATCCATTTTAATTAGAAATTAAGGGGTTTGTTGTATTTATTTCAAGTTAAAATTAGCAAAACTCTCCAGTTCTATCACAAATATTTATGCTTAAATCTTGGTTTTTAACAATCATAGCAGTAATATTATTTGGTAAAAGGTTTGACAATTGGTTCGTAGTTTAACTCCTTCCAATTTCTTTTGAGTTTTATAGAAAAGTTAAATTAAAGAAGTTAGCTGGAGTAAATACAGTAAAGGGGTTTTGTGTTTTAAACTTGAATATCAAACTCGTATAGCTTTTACAAGGAAAACTTTCGGAACAAACATTTTTTACTAATACTGACTGAACTTAATTTATTCCAAAATAGCTTTAATTAGTTTTCTAAGCGTAATCACATTAAAAGTTATCATTCCAACTTCCTAATAAAACCATACAACCTTCTCCATTTTAAGGATAGTAGGCAACATCTCTTGGTATTTAAACTAAAACATCTGTATTTTCAGATATCGGTGTATCTATAGGAACTATAAATTTCAAAAAGTCTTCGCCTCCTACATAATTCTACTCTCTAGAAACAAGAATATTAGAAAACGCAAGACCATCAAGTTTAGGCTAAATTTAAACACCTTCTGTAACCTCTTGCATCTTTAGTTAATCTGAAGTATCAATTTTCAATCCATAGCTGCTCTCGAATAAGGCTAAATTTGATGGGTTTATAGTTCTTTTAATAGTTAGAGGCATAAATGTGTTTGCTAAGCAGTCACCACTGCACCATTCTTTCACCTTGAAAATAATGTGAGTATCATTTGAAGTTAGAATTTAACAAGATAGAGTCTAGGAACCAGATAAGCATGTTAATTAGTATGGATCTTTGAAATTTTGCTGTTCTCTAGGCAGAGTATAAAAATTTAATTTAATTTTAAAAATAATTCATAAAATTGAAAAATCAAATAGAGTATAAGTTAAAAAGGATCCTTCAGGAATAACCATCTTTGTTGTAAAAGATAGAGTTAGATCGACATTATCTTATCCTGGTGAAGTCTTTTCTCTTAAAACCTTTAAATCGGAAATTTTCCTTATCTAAAAACTGTTTAATTGTGATTCCTAAATTAATTTATATTTTAATACAAATAAATGATTCATTAAAGTCTCCTGAGCTCATTACAAATCCACTTTATGTTACTGCCATTACACTTATCACTGAGTTTCTCATTCTCTAATAGTGGACATTTAAGCCATTAGAAATCTTAATTTATTGTAAAACACTCTTTGAACAATCAGCTTGCTAGCAGTAAGTATTTAATGTAATCAACGTTATGTGGTTATTCAAAGTTTCACCAATAGAGCATGTTAACTGACTTTTAGTATTTATGTTTTGACAACTTATTTGGCCATTAGAAGACGCTTTTATAGTATATGCAGGGAACTTTATATAAATTTTATCATTATTTGTAAGCTGGGAGGGCAGTTTGAACTAAATAAAGTAATTTGTTGGGTCTCCTACAACCATAGTGCTGTTTTGAATTATTTACAGATCTTCTAAAGCTCCCATTTTTACTGGAGGTTAAGCTTGCACATCAAATGAATTTTGCTTGATAATTTAGTGTAAGTCTTAAGAAATAATTTGTAGTTAAATTGATTTTTAGATTGCGGATACTTGCGATGGATTTGTAAAACCTTAGATACTGATTGTTTGAGATTAGTTAGCTTAACAATTTTAGGAATCGCATATGCTATTCAACGTAAAATTTGTAAATGTTGCGTCTGCATTTGAACTATCACAATTCTTAATTATATTTTAGAATTTGCAAGTTAAAAGAGTATTGTTTGATTTAACAAACTGAGTTGTTGGAATAGATATAAGAATCGAACTGTTTTATTTGATTGAAATCGTGGTAACATAAATTTAAAACAATTTTATTTAATAAATGTCATAAAATTGTTTGACGGTTTATGAAATTTCAATTGTAACTTCTTAAGCTAGATCATTTAAATTTCTAGAAGCATTTATCTAACTAAAAATGTTTGCTTTGAGCTGTAAACTCTAGAAATTTATTTAGGCTTACGCAATCATCGATATATCCGTAGATTTAGCAATTATAGATAGGTTAGAATTCCATTCCTTCACTTCTCCTAAATTTAAAACATTGAGCAATCTCATTATAATACTCTATCCCACTTGATATTCTTACTAGCTATCAAACTATATTGATGTTATTTTGTTGTTAGAGTCTGAAACTATAGTGCAACTTTGAGAACTAGTAGTATCTTGTGGTGTCTATATTTAGCACTATGTTGTCTCATCAATACCCACAAAGGGCGCTGAAATTGTAAATTCAAGTTAATCATTAATTAACAACTAATTTTGTAGGTTCATGTAAATATCTATATTCGTAAGTTCCCCAACTTCTTAATTGCTTGAGGTGATATTGTTGTATATAACTGCTTAAGTAGAAAGCGATTGGTCTGTAAAAGCTAGTTAATTCACATTAGTTTCATATACTAGTTACTTAGTGGGATCAAAGATAAAAAGTTATAGACTGTCAGTTATTTACTTGGTATTATATCGATTCTATAAACCCTATATTAACAATCCCTAAGTTGTATTATCAGTGCATAGCTATTTACTTCCAGAGCAAAACTCCTTAAATTATACAACATAGTAAAATAAAATAAAACTAAGGCTTAATTAATCAATGATTACTTATAATCACCATTGACCAATGATGTTGAATTGAAATCACATTCAATAACAGTATTGTTTTGCAAATTTTTACATGTGGGATTTACATTGCTATCATCAATGGGCAAGAAATTAGCTTTTGGCATATAAACTTAGATTATGGAATCTTTTTGAATGGGAATGTGGTTTTAGAAATAGAGAGAAATATCTGTCTTTTGTGAAACTGTTTAGTTTGACCTAGTTATATAAAGTAGAGTAGCAGTCTATGATTGTAACAAACTTTCAGAAAGGGAAGTCTATGCGAATGTAATTGTAGAGGCATCGTAAAATTTAAAAAAAAATTAATAAATAGTGAAGTATGATAGATCTTCGGAATCAGAGGATTATATTGAGAAAGATCCTGAGTATTAATCCCTTGAAAATCTATTTCTTAAATTCTGTATAGTGAAAGATCTTTAAGTATTATAATTGCAGGCTTATGAGAGGCAATTCATGCTGAAAGTTATTTTAAGGTGATTAATCATATGGATAATTAGATTTATTATATAAAACTATTTAAGAAACCCATTTTATTGTCTTGTAAAAAATAATAAAAATGTAGAATATTCCAAAGATTGAGGTTTAAGTAGTTGCAGAGCAATCTAAAATATTGGAATCTGAATTACATATAATTGCTTAACTTCCATATTGATAAAATAATCCATCAGGAAGAATTATTTCTAATGTGCCATTTTATATAGAAGGTATGCCGTTATTAAAGTATTAATTTAATATAGTAATATATAATATGATTAAAAAAGGTTTAATAGTAACTTTAAAAGTAGCACTGGTAGAATCACCAATGATATTTGATGTTTAACTTATTTAAATATCTTTAAAAGGACCAGCACTGAGAAGAGGTTATACAAATATATCACTCAATTTCTGGTCTGAGTAATATAAGGCTTCCTATTGTATTTAAATTTAAATGCTCATAGTAGGAAGCTTAGTAGAAGCTGGATTAAAAACATTTGAGATTTTTAGTGTAAGTTGGGTGTTTGAAGGACATTATGTTAAGGAACCAGAACACCATTCGTTAACTATTATCGTGGTATAACTATTTGATGATTAATCATTCGAGAAACTTTGTTTTGTAAGAGAAGTTCCAGTTAAGTTATCGAATAGCTGAGGTTCAAGTGAAGATTTGAAAACTATTTAGTCCTTTGGTATTTTAAAGATAATCTGAGAATTTTATGGGATTGGGTTACTGCTATTAAATTGAAGTACTAATTCTGTTTGTTAGTTTATCTCAAAAGTTGACCTAGTAGCTGTATAAGAAGTTAACTAATTTGGGGTATCTGCTGTAACAAAGATTGAGTTTAAGTCCTACTCTACTAAATAGTAGGTTGTTGTAGATGAATCATATAGGTTAGTTTTGAAAGTGAAATGCGCACTTGGTTTTGTGCTTCTTGGATTAATGACAGCATTTAACAATGATATAACGATATTTTAGCCAGCAAAGTTTTAAGAATTTGAATTAGTAATTTTTATCTATTGAGTCGTTAAATTAGCAGAACAAGTAAGGGATGTTGAGCTTATTACAGCTGTACACGAGCCTGAGGTTATTTATACTTCGATTGGAAAGGTAATTATAAGCTATCCTGTGCTCTGAGTAATACCATTTTGAGTATAAATATAAATAATAATAAGTATTTATCCTAAAGCTATATGTTGATATAGCTCCGGTTACAATACTTGATAAAGGTTAAGTTATCTGAAGACTATTGAATTAAGCAGGCAGTAAATCCAATCCTGTTGCTTAAGTGGATATGCCAGAATCAATAGAATATCCTTCACTTGTAAACGATTTAATAGAGAAACTGTTGGTTAATGATTTGACTGATGCCCTGTTTCTAAGATTAGTAATTTTTATAGAAATTTAGCTGGCACCAGGACATGAACTTGTGCACTTACCATTAATCTGAATGTAATTTATACCTTGGGTTTAATCAGTATTTTAGACACTAATACAAGTTAAAGATTAACTAGTCAAAAGATCTTAGCATAAAATTTATCCTGAAGTTGGATCATAAAAAGAGCTTTATGAGAAGTAAATCCTGAAATAGCCATTATTTGGTATAGTATTTGTTGGAGTAAATGTCAAAGATATTTCAGTATTCAGTCAAAATAGAAAAAATAGTCAAATTAAAAATTCTTAAAATACAAAGAAAATATAAATAACTCATTTTCAAAACATTATTTTTATTATTTTTTATAAATTTTCTTGATTTATATTTTATTATATTTAAAATGGGCGCAAGTGATAAATATTATATTTTTACTACTTGGGCCCATTTTTATAATATTTTTTAATTTTATTTTAATTGTTTTATTTTTATTTATCAAATTACTTTTTTATTAATATGAAATGTAGTTTATTCACTGTTTTATATATTAAAGATTTGTTACTTTTATTAGTAAATTATTTGATAATTATTTATGTTTTTACTTATGAATAAATTAAACTTAATTTAGGTTAAAATCAAACTTCATTTCTATAATTCATAATAAATAAATATATTTGAAAATATAAATAAAAAATTTTATTTAAAAAACAGGCTGCATTTTCAAAAATAAATAAGTTTAAATAATTAAATTCACAATAATGTATAATTCTATTGTTTATACTGTAGATTTCTAATAAATATTTAAAAAATGTTTTAAGTATATATATTATAAATTTCTTTATATTTAAGCATTTGTATATTCATTATTTTATTACTATTTTAACTGATTGCTATTGACATAAAAATTATTCCTTTAAATTGAAATACTATTGATGGGACCCTCTGTAAGCGAAGGAGTTGTAAATATTCCTGATATTTTTCTATCTCTTGTATATAGTTAATCTGAAGTCATTGTATAAATTTCGATAGATTTTGTAGTTGATTAGATCCAACTTGGATTCTTAACTCCATTTAAGACAAGTTAAAAGTTTTGACTTGCTGCACATCCACTTGAACAAGGAGCAGTCAGTGTCACTATAAAATAAATCGAATTTGAAGAGGAATCTAGAGTGCACGAAGGGCGTGTTGTGATCCCTAAAGCTGTAATTTCGCATGAGAAATTGGAAGATACAACTTGCATCTGTTCATAGGGTATTCTTACAAGGATGATATCTCCATTTTATAGAGGATTTGTGATTGAGAGCGAAATTGTTTGATTGTTACCAGTTGCTGAATTAACTTGCGTTATTGATCTAATGGAGGTTCCTGATTTTAAACTTGCAGGAGTGGAAGTATAATTAACCCCTGATAAAATCTAACTCATAAGAAAATTGGACGAATCATAAGCTTATATTGTAAAGGTGCTAGTGGTCTTTGTGCTTGATGGATTTTAAGCAGAACTTATAAGAAAATAAAGTCTAGTAGAGGAAACTGCATTTTATATCTTTACAGTTTATGGAGAAGTAGAACTTATTATGCAATTTGAATCTTATGTCACAAAACCAATAAAAGGAAAGCATGTTAAGTTCTTAATAACCACTTCGGATGGGAATGTTACTAAGAGATATCCCCCATTTTCGTAAGCTTGAGCAACTTAGATATTGAAACTAATATCTGTGGTTTGTCCTACCTAAGGATTAGATTGAGGACCTACACTGAAAATTTATATGTCTCCTGGTATTGTGGGCTTTATTGTCATTGAACTGCCAACTTAATCAATTTTATTGTAAGTACTATCCATAGTGGCTATTGTAAAGCTTGATGTTTCTTTTAGGGATTTAGGATTAATCACTTTTTATATTTCTATTTGTACATAGCTACCTGTTATAGGTGTAAGAATATTTCCTTTCAGGGCATTAGTGAAAGTAATTGATCTTGATGAGATAATTATGGTTCCAGTTTACCAATCTTAATCATAAACCTTTATTCTTGTGTCTGATCCACTAATCCCACTAGGAACTTCAATCTCTGTAGGGAAAATGACTTGGAACAAACCATTTCCTGGTATTTTATTTGAAATTTGGAACTTAAAAGTAAATATTCCAGTATCACTGACTTTCAAGCTTGAGTCTGAAACAGACTAGTTCAACAAATCACCAGGCTGAATATAAACTGCTGAAGAAGTGACTGTAGTGTCATAAAGATTATTACCATTTTAATCATTAACAACTATCCTGAATCCTGTAACTAAAGTAGAGATGCCTGGATTCAATATGTAAGCAATTTCATATTCATAAGCAACATCAAACTCTATCCTCGAGCTTATAGTGAATTGAATCATTGATTAATCATGATTATATGTGCAGCTGTTTAATGTCTCGAATGTATTTGTAAGCTTAATAAATCTTCTGCACACGCTAATTGTGTTTGAATTACTAAGGATTAGCGATACTGTAGTAGGTAGGTACGTTTGAATTACAGTGCCTACTTCAAAAGATAGGTCAGAGGGAATAATTGTATATCTGTAGGTTGCCTGTTAGTTCACTCTATTTTAGCTGTCTGATATACTCACACCTGCAACTAAATCTTACTAAAAAGATTTCTGAATTAGGAGTAACAGAAATGTAAGAATCATTAGGTTGCCGCAACATTTTATCATTTTAATAATTTCAAATTTAATTATTTTTATTATTACTATCTGGTTAATTAATGTACTTATAAGCATATCTTTCTATATATTTCTTATAGTGAAAATATTAAACTAAATCAATTTGAATCAATTTTCTAAGGTTCTTCTTTACTTTTGTCTTCAATCTTTTCCATATGCTTTTCATAAACTTCCTCCAAATAGTTTAGCATATCCTTAAAGTCTAATTCTTCAATATTGTCATCAAGATGCTAAATAGAAGCTCTCAAGTTGAAATATTCCTTGGGATTGCTTAATTAGATCATAGGTACATTAATATGATTAATTTTTATATAATAAAACTTTATTCATAAAATACTACATAACGAAGCACATCAATCCAGAATTAGAAATCCTCATTTAATTTACCTTCATGAATCTCAATTATTTGGCCTAATATCAAAATGTAAGTATTTCCACTAAAGTCCTTTTATAATGCATTTACATAATATAAATGGCTTATTGGAAAAAATTTTAAAAAAATTAATAGCAAACTGTTTAATGAATTAATTATACCTTAAAATCTTAAGGACATCTTCTCTAATTTATTTTCTCTCAATTCCCAAATCTTAAATTAAAGGTAATAAATAAGGCAGACTTTTAGCTTATGATTTTGGAAATTTTTGTTTTATAAGCTCATTCATTTTACTTATAAAATCTTTGGATAATTCAGCTTATAAGTGCCTATGAATAGAGTAGTATAACTTGGCGAATTCATCATCATTAATTTCCTCTAAATTATTATTGATATAATCTTCGATTAGTCTTGCTAGAACTGGCTTTAAAATTTAATGCTTTTCTGTTAAATTTAAAAGAATAATGATTTCTTCTGGGATCATAGACTTCAATTATTGTTTTATTTGGTTTATTACTATATCTAGAAGGGGTTAGTTATCTTGAAGAACTGTGAGGACATTGAAAATATCTTTTGGTTTCATTTCTTATAAAATAAAAAATATAAATATGATCTTTTACTTCAAGGAGTGCTTTCTCAAGTGATTTAAGATCAACATCAGCTTTCAAAATCTCATGATTTTTGACGCTGTAATAAAGCTCACAGAGCATCGATGTTTTAACTTTTTTATCATCATCTTAATTTTCTAAGTCAATCTAATCATAAAGTTGGAAAAGAACTTAGTTATAAATTGAAATTAACTATTTTTATATTTAATATTTTAATGATAGACACTGACTTAGATTATTCTGTAGCTTTCTGTAAATTTATCAAGCCAATAAAAGAGCTAATGACTTCATTTATGCTAAATTCATGCAACTTATTTACCAATACAAATTCCAGTGTTTTAATGAAACTATTAGAAGCTTGGCATTTACCCTATAAGCATAGATAACTATAGCTAGTCAATATTTTTGTTATTTCAGCAGGCTTAAAACCATGGATACGTCTTAGAGCCAAATATTCAAGATGCTTCAATAGTTTTGGGTCTTTATATCTATAGAGAACAAGAGATGCGTATACTTAAGCAAGCTCCTCATTTGATAAACTATAGCAATAAAAAATAACTAAAGTATAATGAATTAGATTACCTTTAAATTTACTTGAGAAATTTTACTTCTAAGATATTCCACAAGTTTCAAGCATATCTACTAGTTATCAAGAAAAGCAGCATTCTTAAACAATAATACCAAATTTGTGATCTCCGTTTTATTTGAAAGACTTTATGCTGACAATTTCATAGTCTCTTCGAATTCTCTTCTCTGCTAGTATAATTCATCTTTACTTACTTAATCTAAATTTTCGCTGTTATTGTCAAGATCTTAATTTTAAATTATTTGCTCTCTAAATCTAGGATTATTTTGGGATGCGGCTTCAGGGTACAAATTTAATTTATTATATGTTGAAAAAGAAACTCTTAGGATATTCTTAAAGAGTGGGAATTGACTAGATTTCTAAGTTAATTTTGAGAATGATAGAATCATTTTATGGCTATTCATTTTATTATATTGGCAAGATAGAAATATTTTAAAATATAGGCCTGCTTCATTAAATAAATGCTTTATTTTATTAATAGAAGGTTCGAAATTACCTTGCAAGAAGAATTCAATAAACAAAATAAAATTGGTTAAATTATGAGATTAAAATGTTAAGGTAAAATTAATATAATAAAAATTCATTTTTATAATCTCCATAATTCAGTAGGATAATCATTGTAAGTGAATCAGATGTACTATTAGATTTATATTTTTAAAATTAAAAGCAACATATTATAATTACAATTGATTAACCAAAAATTTATCGTGTTTAACTATAATAATAATAATAATTCTTTTTAAAATTATTCTAATTTAAATCAATAATAATAAATTTTCTAAAAATAAGTGATCGAGAAAATTAATATGTAGGATATTTCGATATCAAATTTCATTTCTAATATCTTATTAGTATTTTACTAGTATTATTTGAATGATAGGAACTGAGAAGTCAGCTGATATTTTTCAGCTTGTCAACATTTACCAAGTTAAATAATATTAAAAATAATTAAAATTTAATTCATTGTATTTGTATATTTGATTGGTAGAGAAAAAGTGATCCATCATACTTAATAATTAAATGAGTTATTGAGAGAACAGGAGCCCACTACAATAATATTTGCTACTATTGCAAGTATTGTTGTTGTCTAGTATGGTATTTGCTTCATGAAATGCACCTTAAATTACCTAAAGAATTTAAATATTTTTTTCTCATTTTTGTTATTTAATTATAAATTCAACTGCTTATTTTATTGAATTTTAGGGCAAACATCATGAAGACAATTTTCAATGTTCTTCTCTATCTTCCACCAGTGCAAAGTAAATTATAATCTCAGAAAGACAAGATTCGTGAGGACTTTAGAAAATAAATCAGGTCTAAGAGAGCAAACTAAGTCTACAAGCTGCCTTAAACTCCCTGGAGAGAAGACACCATAATGAATAGAATGTAACAAGGAAGTGACTAGGCTAAGTAATACTACACTAATGGGGGGAAAATTTCAGGCGGTGTATACACAAGCAACAATGAACATTGGGACTTTATTTCAGATTGCATGAGACTCCACATTGAGTCAAATCCACTACATATTGTTGAATTCTCATATGTTGGCTAACTTGAGGCTGAAATCATAAAGATGGCTCTTGAACTTTATCATGCTCCATAAGATTCCTGCGGTTTATTGACATCAGGTGGTACTGAGAGTATATTTTTGTCTGTTCTAGCATACAGAGAGCAAGGAAAAGAACGTGGAATTAAGAAGCCAAATATAGTGGCTAACTAATCAGTTCATGCAGGATTCAACAAGGCATGCTTCTACTTAGGTGTTGAAATTAGAATTGCTCCTTTGAATAAGGAACAGAGATGTGACTTAAACAGACTTTTCTCTCTTGTCGATTCTAATACAGTTTGTATTGTTGGAAGTTCCCCAGAGTTCTCCTTTGGAAGCTTTGACCCCCTTAATGAAATTGCTAAATTTGCAAAGGAAAGAGGAATTGGCTGCCATTCAGATTGCTGCCTAGGAAGTTTTATAAATGTCTTTGCAGAGGATGCTGGATTCAAATTACCAAATCAATTTGATTTTAGAATAGAAGGAGTCACTTCAATCTCAACTGATCCACATAAGTTCTGTTATGGACCTAAAGGAGCATCATTATTGCTCTTCAGAACTAAGGAACTAAGAAGAAGAACATTCTTCGGCGTAACAGAATGGAATGGTGGTCTTTATGTTACTCCAACAGTTGCTGGAAGTAGAGCAGGGTCTGTGATTGCTGGAACATGGGCAGCACTTATGAAGCAAGGAAGAGACGGGTAAGATATACTTTATTAATTAGTAATTAACTCAATGTAGATTTATTGAGAAAGCAAAGAACATTCTTGGAGCAGCTTAGAAGATGAGAGAAGAACTTGCTAAAATTCCAGATGTATACGTCTGTAGCACTGATGAAGTAAAATCAAAAATTAAATATTAACAATATTATAGACATGCGTTGTAAGTTTCACTTGCAAGAAGGTAAATGCAATTACAGTCGCTGAATAAATGGAAAAGAAATTCAAGTGGAACTTAAGTAAGCTACAGCACCCACCATCTTGCCACATAGTTGTGACTGATGCTAATTACCATCATTGGAAAGAATTTGCCCCCAATGTTCAAGCATGCCACGAAATAGTTAAGAGTGATCCAATGTTGAGCTCTAAGGGAGATGCCGCAATGTACGGAGTCGCAGCGACTGTCCCAGACAAGTCAGTCATTCAAGATGCTCTTAACATCCTATTGGAAGAAGTTCTTGAACTTTGATTATTGAAAGGATAAGAGTATTTAAGAAATATTATTAAACGAACTATCCATTACGCTTACTGAAGCATTAATTCAAAAGTATCAAAAAATTGAAAATCAAGATAGTATTATTCAGACCATAAAATTTTACTTAACTTTTTTTCTATATAATTCGATTCATAAAACTCTATTGAGTTTAATATTTATAATAATAAGATAAAATGAAAAAAACTTAGAGAATTTTCGTTTCAGAACTTAATTATAGAGACATTGAGGATACATATAACTTAAAGTTAAACCATCTCTTTCTTTTGAAAAATAAAGTTGACCTCGAAAATCACATTCTAAAGAAAGAAATATAGAAGATTTAAGAAACTCACATCAATCCAAACCCTTAAATAGTATTTCCCATGCTACCATAATAAAAGCTTTAAGAAGAAGCTTAAAAAGCAAGATAATAACAGCAAGCTCAAAATTATGATCTGAAAGGGAGAGACCCAAAAGGTTTGCTGTTAGAAAAAGACATTCATATAGAAGAATAGGATAAAAATATCAAAGCTTTAAAGGTTAAACTCTAAGAAATACAGAGAATTAATTTAGAGCTTGAACAAGATTTAGCAATGAGCAAAAAGCGATTTAAAGATTTATTGCAAGAGAGATCTCTGAAATAACCTAGAGTCTCAGATATCGCATTTTAAGAGATGGAGAGGGAAAATCAAGAGATAAAAAATGATATGAAAGTCAAACAATATTTATTTAATTTCTTATATTAGCCAAAGAAAATGAAATGAAATACTTATATGAAGCTCAATCAGATTTGAAAGTAGTTTAGAGATAAAATGATAGCTTACAATTAAGGATCACAGAATAATCCATTGAGGTATGTGTTTTTACAGTTTTGTCTTATATAAATCGTTGTAGAACAAAGAACTTAAAGATCAACTAGCTTTTGTACAATACGAAAATATGCGTTTGAAGACAGATTAGGAATTGAATTAAGTCACTGAGATAGATAAAAAGATAGATGATTTAATTTTCCAAGTAAAAGACTACAAGCTATAAGCTGAAAAATATCGTCAACAATCAAAACCCCAAAACCCCTTAATGAGGTTTATAAGTGCTTTGATTTGTAGGGAATTTGTTAGGGGTTGGGGTTATTAATAGGTTTTTAAGTGAAATTTATAGTAAATGTATTTAATTTAATCACTCAAAATGCACTTTTGGATCATGTGGAGAGGTCTGAAGTTTATCTTACTTAACCACAACTCTTTCTGCTCTATTGATATGTCTGATCTTGAGTTTGGTTTTGTTATTATTGATTCTGCCATATGTTTTATTGATTGAGTTACTTTGGTTTTGTCTATAAACTACTTGATTCTTTACTTAGCATCTTTCTCGTACCTTGTAGAGTAGTAATCGTTGCGAGGCATATCGCACTCTATTATTATTGCTGCTAAAGCCCACACATCCCACTAAAGTCACCATCTCTCCAGTCTTCTCTTTCTGGATAATAGCCTTGAGTTCCCATTACAGTTCCAAGCCTTGAAACTTCCACTCTTTGGGCTCTGTTGAATTCGATTATTGCTACTCTTACTGGAGAAAAGTTTATCATAATATTTTCTGGCTTTAAATCACTGTGAACAAACCCTAACTTGTGAAGCTCTTTAATCCCTTGTTGGTCTGAGTTGCTATTTATCCAAGTTACTTATGATTCCTTTGATCTGTTATGAAATCTCTTAGAGTTATTTCATAGAGTGGGAGTCTGAATGCAGCATGATCCTTGGCAAGGAGAACAGCATCTAGCTTGATTAAGTTACTACACTCTTTAAATTTTGCTTGAGTGAGTACTTGATACTCATTTGTAAACTCCATCTAATATTTATCATCACTTAAGAGATAGTTGAAGGGATACACCTTGTAAACGTATTGATGATCATTGATAACTTTCTTATCAAAGGAGTCCTCTAGAATAAGATAACTTTAAAGAGAAGTATCTAAATCTATCTACGCAAGAACTGGTATTTTCTTGTATTGAATTTTGATCATGATTTTTGTGCTTTCAGAGGTTAGTTGGTTACGTGCCTTCTTTACGTATCTAACTCACTAGCTTATTCAGGCACTGCCGCTTTAGAATATTCCCTCGATTTTCTTTTGTTCAGAAGCTTCAACTCAACTTCATGCTTTTCAATTTCTATGTCTTTTTGTGATCTTTTAAAAGATGTTTCTTCAAGTCTCTTGTATGAGAGTACTACTTATGCCACTCAAAGCAATCATACTTCCCATCGATTTTGTCGTGCTTTAAGTATACAGTAGGCTTGGCTTCTCTATGCTCCTTCATATGTCTATACCAGCTTGATTTATGAGCGAAATCTCTCTCACACAGCTCACAAAGTATACTTCTATTTCTTCAGTTTGTATAGGAATATCATTAATACCTTTCTCCTCCTCTCTGTCTCCCACACTTATTTGCCATTTATTTTCTATTATTAATTTCTATTTTAATAACAGAGACCTCAAGTGATAATTCTGGTAGTTCTTTAAGAGAGTTCATCTCACAGCTATCACACTTTTTATTGCTGCCAAAGGTTAGTCTCATTTAGTTTGATGGAAGTGCTGTTTTTTTTCTTTAAATATTAGCGCTCATATTTAAATTTGAATTTAAAATTATAAAACTGCCTCTATAACTGAGAGCTTATATGATAGCTTTGCAAGCCTACAAGTTTCAAGGGAAGTTCTTAGAGTATTAGAGAAGAAAAATAAGTGTTAAGAGACAATCCAGCTCTAAATATGGAGGAGGAAGTAACAATTTTTACTATCAATAATAAGTTGATTACAGCACGTACCGATTTAGGAGGTGCACCTAATTAAGTACGTACTGCTTTAGGAGGTATTTTATGATTTTATGATTAAAATTAGGGTGCTCCTAATTAAGTACTTGCATTAATTAATGCTCCTAATTAAGTACTAGCATTTTAGGAGCTGCTCCTAATTAAGTACGTACCAATTTAAATTTAAAAATATGGAGCTATAACAATAGAAATTGATATCAATCTCTCAAGTTTGAAACCAGTTCTCAAAACCTTCTCCATATCCTTCTTGGAGGTAGACCTCCTATAGGATGCCCATATTTAATAGTA
>ARYC01005415.1:0-26057 GCA_000711775.1 Oxytricha trifallax | reverse complement strand
CTAGAACAGGCATTCGCTCAAGATCGCACTCAAAATCAAGAGCCTTTGTAAATCTTGGAGGTATAGACACCAATAGAAATGAAAATCTAAAGTGTGATATCGGCTAAAATAGTGCCATAGACTCAAACGCCTGATAAGAGTGATTTCTTTAACTTCCCAGAGAAGGCATGGGAGTTTAAGCAACTGCAACTTAAGGTGAAGCCTCACTGGAAAATTCTTAGCACGCTCAAACCATTGTAGAATGTTCCAATTCAGCAAAACCAGTAATTATATTCGATATTCAATAATTTAGGTCTGCATGCAACACCAGCTGCTCACCATAGGTGAGATTCTTGAAGGTGTGTATTTTGAATACCTTACTCTTGACATATAACTTTATCCAGAGCAAATATATTAGCTAAAATCTTTAGTATACTCTCAAGCCATGCTTAATATATTAAATACTAGAATCAAGGAACAGTCACTAAGTAAGATAAATATCTCTATTCTATTTTACGATAGAATTCGTGAACCCCAAAGTAATTGGGCTGATGCAAGAGACTAAACGTTCTATTTTTGAGTCTTACCTCAACAGCCAAATGGTTAGGTGTGTTAACAATACATTCGCTGCCTATCTTGACGAGACTAATCCAAACTGTGCAGAGGCTCTTGAAAATTTAAGGACCAATGAGAAAATCGACATCGATATCTTTGATTTCTTAGGCTGTTACAAGTTTAATTTCATTCATTCAAAAACACATATCAGCTGGAGGCCTGGCACCTATAAAGAGAGACCCCGCAAGGGCCAACTACCCTACCAACCATCATCAAAGTAAATTCAGAATGCCAAGAGTTTGTTTGAACAAGGATGGTACATGGCGATGGTGTTTCAAAGGCTTGCTAATCATTTCATGAGTTTCTATTACAAGTCCACATCGTTCCAGCATCAATGCCTCATCACCTATCTCAAGCAGTGGTTAAATGAAAACAAGTCCCTTAGAGCCTATCACATCAGGACCAGCAAAGGCGAGGAACTACTATCTATAGCTAAGAGATATGAGAACTTGATATGCCACCTCCTTCACCCGAACACTAAAATCCACAAGGGTACTATACAGTATCTAAAGAGTCAAGTATCGAAGAGAACTAGCCAGCGCAAGACTCAACCTTAGAATTTGCTACCACCCCACCTGCAACTCGGATTGGCAAGAATGAAGAAAGCCCTCAACATGGGAATAGTGACAGGATCTCACTGCTTCGAGCATCCAACTGCCTACTTGATTGTAAGGGGTGATAAAGAGGAGTGGATTTACGAATGAGAGTGAGTTTAGGTGAATTCGTTATATTGAAGTTTAAATTCAGCATGTTAAATAATAAATCACATATAATTCATACCTCTATCAACAGCAATCATTACTATACACTGCTGATTTTAATATTGCATACTTGTATTTATATTTCTATTTTAATTTATTTCAAAACCCCAAAATCCCTCCTTACATGGAATAGCTGTCGTAGTATATTAGAAGTGATGAATAGTCTATTAATTCTCACTCTCAACACAGTTTTTCATCGCAGTCGATTCTGAACTTTGGGTTTCTCTGCAATCAAGAGTTAGAGGAAATCAAGCAGAGTGCGCTGAAGCCATAGTAGAAGACTATACTCAAGTGGACATCGGTCGTACTAGGCACCAACTTCCCCTCAATTCCTAAGCCATTGAAGCTCACTTACACCTCAGGTACTCTCCTTAACAATGGGTAGGTGCCGCCATCAACGATGGGCATTCTGGGTGGACAAATTATACGACTGCCATTGGACAATGTTGAGTGAGCAGTATCATCGTTAGTCGATATTTCAAGTTTGGCAACTGATGACTAGCTTTTTTATGGCCTTGAGCAGTACCTTCGTATGATTAGAAAGCCATAACAGTATACAGGGTAGAGAAACTCTAATGTAATGCATAAGAACCTGCAGATAAAGTAGAACAATGAGCTGTGGTAAGGCCTGCAAGACTTCATGAAAGAGCAGGGTGGGGTTTTCGATTTATCAAATCGTGAGTACTCAAACCATTAACCAATGAATGGATCCTTTAAGAATCCTTACCTGAAACGCCGAGATGCGAAGCTGGCGCTAAAGAAAATCTAAGTGGTTTAACAATACAAGGTATAGGGCATGAAACCCAAGGATATAGCACTTGAGATGGGTGTGGATCGACGATTTGTATACAAAGCAATCGAGAAGTTTAAGTATAGGTGGAGCACAGGGTGCTGAATCCAAAACAAAAGCTCAAGAATGGGAGGAAGAATATGCGGAGCAACCCGCTGTTGCTGAAGGTGATTGCTACTATACTTGAACAGCAAGGCATCTACAAGATCACTGGCTGGCGCCTGCATCATAACTTGCTTGAATTGCAGAGTAAGGACTAAGAATATAAGAACCTAACAGTGCCCAGCGTTGCAATGCTATTAAAGGTACTCAAGGAAAGTTTCCATTTACGATTTGGCAAAGCCCAGAAAGCCAATGCGAAGTATAGAGACCCATCCTTCAACGAGAAGAGGCTTTGGGTGTCAAGACTGCTAGCGCAGCTATTCTTGGAGGACGCAGTGATCATATCAGTGGATGAATCGAATTTCAGGAGCGATTACATGCCTACAAAGCAATGGAGTTTTAATTCAGCTGCCCTTCACAAGTAAAACTAATAATTTGACTCCTCTCTGGCCCCTGCAGTGGTAAGACCGAGGTTCTCGTCATCGACGATGTCATCCAGTATGGCGAGATGCTGGTTGGCTTCTCTAACATCGAATCGAACACATCTATAATCAATGGGGCCAGAAAGTATGATAAAATGAAGACCCCGAACACCCCATTTTGAAAGACCAAGTTTCAATTCAAGATGAAAGTGACCTGAAAGCTGAAATTCTGAGACCCCAAGCAATTCTGTGAACCCCTAGGTAAGTATTGCTGCTATTGCTTAACTATTTGAATACAGCGTCATCAGCAGCTCGAGGGATGTCAAATCTGATGGTAAGGGTTCTATAGTAGGTTAAGAAGACTAAATTGGCAATACTGCACGAATAGTGGCTGGATCTGGAATTGTTCCATAAAAAGTTTTAAGGCCAAACTCGAAATCGATCTTTCCAAAGTTACGGAGGAAATCTTCCGCCTAGAGAGAGCATATCTTTGAGGTTAAGGAGTAAAGCATCGCTGCCACCCCTGTCAAATGCAGCGACAAATACAAGTATACTCAGCTTTCACCTATCCTAGAAGCCCCAGAGGGCAGTGCTCAATAGACATCCCTGCAGAAGCGCTTCAGCGCGATCAGAATATAGAGCTCCTCCAAGAAATCCAGCAGCTAACCATAAACCCCTCTCAAATCTGCTTCTGTTCTCACTCCATTGGTCCAGAACCTGGCCAGTCTCAGACTATTATCAACTCAACGCAAGGGCAGTGAGGTATTGAGCGCGAATGGCAATTAAAACTGGGCAGGCATCACTCCTCGACGCTTGCAGCTGTCCAGCAGGCCTCAAAGCAGCAGCTAAATCACAGAGAATCGACAGGAAGGTAAGCAAATTCTATGGATTTTTACACTTTTATAGATGATTCTAAGTTTCCTCAGTCCATTAAGGGGAGTAATCAAGCAACTCAAGCTGTAGTCGATGCAGTTGATGCCTTACCATCATTCACTTATACTCCCATCGCAGTCTCGAAGCAGCAAGTCAACCAGCGGTTGGGGTCTTACGGGGTCTTGCTCGAAATCTCTCAATCACCAAGGAATCCACTAAGAGATAGCAATTTTCGATGAGCTTTGTGGCAGCTATCACCAAGGACGAGCTGATCTCTAGCCAAATCATTGAGGGGGCCTTCGATGCTGTGCTGTTCGAGAACTTCCTCTATCACACCCTGCGCCAGCTGCGCACAGACAAGGATCTCGCCCATTAGAAGTTCGTGCTGCTTATGGACAACGCAGTCATTCACAAGTATTCAGAGGTGCTGGAGACTGCTAGGAAGTTCAAGGTGACTGTCCTCTTCAATGCAGAGTACTCACCCTGGCTTAACCCTATCGAGCAGTTGTTCTCCTACATCAAGAGGCACCTCTGCTAGGAGCAAGCAGACAGCAAGTAAGTATTTTGGGCCTAATTTTTCATAGGATCCACCTGGTGAAGCGGCTTTCGCAGATTCTGAAGGCAATGACCAAGACAGACGTCAACAAGCTCTGGGCTTTCAGTGTGAAGCAGTGGTGCAGCACCATCAAGCATGGATTTGTGTGAAGTTGAGCTGAATGATGATGAGTTGAGGAGCTGGAGCAATAGAACTGACCAATATAACCATAGACTGCACTTGAATCGTCAAATTTATTGATTAAAAGCCCCCTTATTACATTTCACACTTTTAAGTTTTAATTTTAACTAATCAAACCAAAAATCCAAAAACCTCTCTCATTTTCGCTCATTCAAATCGTGATTTTGTCTCCTCGTCCACTAAAGCTGCCGAATTTGGTGCTCAAACAGTCGAGCAGGACTTGAAAGTTGCTGAGCTGGGGGTTTTAAAACATGGAGAATACGATCGGGTCCTAAATTTGACCCATCACTGATCAAGCAACGAGATATTGGCCATTTATGATGATTCCACTCTCAATCATGAGTATTTTGTCATAGATGTCTATGATTTGCAATCATTTTAAAAGTTGGACAGTAATAATGACTATTGGGAACTAAACTAGTAAATCAGTTGAAAAATTCGAAGATCCTGCTTTAATATCAGTAATTCTTGATAAAAATCGTTCAAATTCTCAACATTCACTTATAAGTGATCGAATACAAACGAAATCTAAAGTTGGTTAAAATTAATATTTTAAATTTAAATTTTGATTAATTTATTATATTTCCTATTTTTATCTATTTTAGCAATAATCATTTTAGTGACTTAAATTTATTAATTTAAGTTAATTATTTAGCAATGCACTTTACAGAAATTGTTTGTTATTATAATATTATATCAGTTACTCATTATCGATTGAAAAATAATAGTTGTAAATTAATACCAGTATTGTAGGAATACATTCGAAATTGGGAAATTAATTTAAATTAAATTAATTATAAATCAAAATTTTGGCAGTTAAAGTTGGCCAATTTAAATGATTTTGGGCTCATTCGATAGAGAATTTAAAATTAGCTGGACTTTATTATTGGCGGTACTATTTTATCGAATTCCTGGAGTGAGATAACTTCCCTTTAATTAAACGAATCTTAATTCTTTAAATTATACCCTCACATTAAAGTCGAGTTATCTCGCTCCAGGAATTCGATAAAATAGTACCGCCAATAATAAAGTCCAGCTAATTTTAAATTCTCTATCGAATGAGCCCAAAATCGTTTAAATTGGCCAACTTTAACTGCCAAAATTTTGATTTATAATTAATTTAATTTAAATTAATTTCCCAATTTCGAATGTATTCCTACAATAATAATCAAATAAATAACATTAAAAGTCATCCAAAAATAATATTGATAATGATAAATTATTAGATTATATTGGCTTTAATATTAAATCCTATTACTTAAAAAGATTTCATTCAAATTATTGACAAAAAACATTTAAAAAATGATTAAATAACATATAAAAAATAAATTTAAATAAATTTTTGTTAATAATTTCAATCAATTGATTTTACCTTTATTGCAATGTCCACACAGCTAAAAGTTTATTTTGTTTATGATAATAAAAATTTAACAAATTATTTATATAAAAAATTGTAAAAATTTGGATAAAATTTTAATTTTAAAACACAAACAAGTTTCTTTATTTAAATAATTCACTCAAATACAAAATCATTATATTTCAAACCAGTTGAAAATAGTTCTTATATATAATGGCATTTATATTATTATTTTAAATGAATTTCACTTATAAAATATTAGTGAAAATCACATAAATCAATATTAATGATATTTTATAAGCAAATAATGCATTTTAAAATTAACTATGTATATATTTATATTTAAATGTCACAAAATAGGACATGATTAATAATTTTAAATTATATATTCTAAATTATTAATACTATTTTTATAATAATTTAAGTTAAATTATGTAATGATCTACAAATTTATAAACTTTTTATAAATTCGATTTAGATTTTAGGAACATTGTTCTTTAAAGAATAGAGATTTCAAATAATTTCATTTATTCACTGTTTGTGGATAAAAAAATATTATATATGATAAAAAGGACTCTAAAAAATCGATAAAAAATAGGCATAATTACACAAATATTTATGACTAATTATATAAGGAAAATAAGGATTCCTTAATTTGAATCTTATAATAATTATTAACACTTAATAACAATATTATGTATTGATCTTTATACTAAAAATAACTTAATAATTATTATATTTGAATGTAGCATATTAGCTTTAATAAGTAAAGCATTTTAGTTAGCTAAAAAGATATCATTTAAATACTAATCTTGGTTTTTTGAAACCAAGATTTTTAATATCACGATATTTCTTAAAAACTATTGGATTTTGTTTATATACAACCCAGTGTATTCTGAAAACTATAATTATAAATTTTTGGTATCGGTTTAAATATCGATGATAGTTCAATTCATTATCTCTGATAATTTCTTTGATGAGAGGCTAGACAAAGCCGACGAACTCCTGGAATAGCATTCCCTTTCTGATCATGGCAATCACGGAGGCGATGTACTCAGTGTAGCAGATTATGTGCTTCTGCGCCTCGCGCCTTGCGTCTGTTGCTTTATGAGTCTGGTAAACATTGTGATGGGGAATAGCGGGAAGACCGTGTAGAGGGCCTTGAGATGATCGCCTATCTGGTTCTTGGAGGTGTCGATCATGCAGCATGTCCTTTTCCTTCTTCTTCTGGAGCTTCTAATGCTTGGTAAGCTGTTTCCATGCCTTGGGCTTCATCCTCTTGAAGTCGTTATTGAGGTCCTGCTTGAAGTGCTGAAGATTTCCTCGTGCGCTGTGTAATAATCTGCTAGTGCCAAACCATAGTCACCTCCTCTCGATGGTTGAGGGGATCCGCAGTAGCCTTCATCAGTTTTCGAATCTGTACAGCTCCTCATATGTGTCGAGCTCATGATTGTGATTTGAGCTTCTCCTTGGTCTAGAGTAACTACTCGATCAATGTTTCTGACGCTTTTAATCGCTTTTCCTCGCTGACCCTCCACCCCTTGATATTGTGAACAGGCTTTGCCTAGATCTCACAGCGACTAGCCACGTCACCTCATGTTAGGCTTGGGAATAGGGGGTACTTAATTTTGATATTTTTGCTAAAAGGATATTTTCTGAAGTATTATTGCAGTCAATATGAGGCTAAATTCGAGCCTGGAAGGCAAACAGTGGCTCAATTCGAACCGTCCTGTCCCATTTACGAAGGTGGAACTCCGACTCAGATATTTTTGCTGGAGGCCGAGATAACCAAGCATCATTTTTTCCAAAAGGCCTATAAATTCACCAATAAGGATTTTTAAATTTCATAAAGTCTATCTGCTAATCATACATTGTCTAGGCCTAGGTGGTTGAGGGCGGCTATTAAGGCCCGTAGACATTCATGCTGGAGCACTTTGTCCATTCGAGATATCTGAACTGCCAGTCCATGATGTTCTTGCCCAGATGTTGCCTCACTACCCCTTGTGGAGTTCATTTGCCCTGGGAATATAGTGCTTTTCTTCTTCCGAGATTGTTCCTTCCTTAATAAGAGTCTGCAAACACCTTGGCGAAATCGCATGCTACTATAAGAATCACAGTAATACAATTAGTCTTACTGCTAGGGAGGCACAGGAGTCCTTAGCAGTTTCAATATCTGCTGCTGTGGTTAGATCAGTTGTCTCTAGAGTGTGAACAGTGTAAGCATAATTTTTCATGATGAATGCTGTAAGGATTTTATCGTCAAAATTGCTTTGAATAAAGTTGGTGGTTGGATATTCGAATTCTTCAGTTACAGCATTAGCATGAGTTAACAAAAAGGTGATGCTCACGTCAATGAATGTTTGGATGTCGGCTTGAGGGAAGGTATCAGTGTCTTCTAAATGGACGCATATAATTAGCTAAAATAGCTTATTTTGGGTGAAATTATTTTGTAAATCAACTTTGAACATTCCTTTTTAATTATATTAATTTATTTATATTTTTAGGTACTCTACAGCATATAAGCTGTTTTGCAGTAGAGTACCTCATTTATATTAATTATCAAAATATTTAATTTCAAATGTAATTGATAAAAGTGAAATGTAGTTTTAATAAAAAGTAATATAGAAATTAAAATTATATTTATAAATTATAATTATTAAATTATGAATATATAATATTTCATATTGTTAATTATTGTTGCATTATATAGCAACATTAAAAAATTATTCCTCAATTTTATTTAAAATTAATTTCTATATTACTTTTTATTAAAACTACATTTCCCTTTTATCAATTGCTTTAAAAATTAAATATTTTGATAATTAATATAAATAAGGTACTCTACCGCAAAACAGCTTAAATGCGGTAGAGTACCTAAAAATATAAATAAATTAATATAATTAAAAAGGAATGTTCAAAGTTGATTTACTAAATAATTTCACCCAAAATAAGCTATTTTAGCTAAATCTTTAAGTAGGTCATCGCAACATGTGAAGTTAAAGGCACATCTCCAACAGTCTGGCCTCAGAATCCGAAATAGTCATAATCGAGGAAGATTATTGAGTCTTCTGGGTCAACTGCTCAAAAGAACTCAATCGATGGTGCAAATGCTCTGATCAACATATTTGCTTCTTCAATCATAAATGAGAGTGATTCGTTTTCGTTAACTCTATTTACATGGAAAAGAACACGTGCTTGTTAATTGTAGTCGGCTTGATTTAGTTTTTTAGTATGTTCTAAATAATGCCTCCACCTCTTATCTTGGGTACTCACTCCCTTTAAAAGCCGCTGGTTCTAGGCATCCAATGGGTTCTAAGCCAATCTTGCATTTGCTCTTCAGCGCACACTCTAGTCTCTGCTCTTCCACATGGAGATCGACTACCTTCTTAATCTCAACCCAGTGGTGGTGGACAATACCAGAGTCAAAGACGGTTTTAAAGATATCGAACAAGCTGTGAATGGAATGTTGTTAGAGGTAGATGTTCTACAATAGACAGGCCATCTTAGAGCAAGCTCCCAACAACCCATCGTCGTCTCTTCTCTCAAGTCGAGCTCTATCTCCGGCGGCAGTCGGAGGGCAACACCTGCACTTAGCAAGATCAGTGGCGGCTTGTAGTAATCATGAATGTAGGGCTAGGTCTAATACATGGAGTTTGAATACAACAGCTAGTAGGAATAAATTTTTAGTCTAATTAATATTATTAAAAGCCTTAAATACTAACATTTAAAATTTGGAAGCTAGTCACTATTTTAACTGGGGTCTTATATAGGGGGTCTTCACAAAACAACATGCTACCAAATATGTTTAATAATAATTGAATATTTTAAATTTATATTAAATTTCTACAACTTTCATATTCAAATTCATTTTATATTTTTATTTTGAGAAAATAACCTTATTTTTTTTAATTAACAAGAGCTAGTTGAGGAAAAATTATATTTTGAAGACTGTTATAAATCATAATATATATATCATTAATAATTAATAAAAATTTAGGAGTTTTATTAGAACTATTTTTTAAATAAAAAATAAATTCATATACTATTTTATTTGTATTATTCTAATATTGTATTTCTTTGAGAATAAAAACAATTAATATAACTCATGCTTAATATCACACAGGATAAGGATTAAAACCAAAAAGAATGATTAATAAATATAAGGAAGCTTTCTGTAAATTAAAACCACTATCAGCTGAGTAATAAGGATAATTTTTTGGTAATTAATCTGTTAGTTACAAATTTGACTAGAATACGATAAAAAAAATGGTAAATTTCTTGCTTAGAACATTGATAATATTATTAAAAACATCACAAAATCCAATTCATTCTTAGGAATATGATGCATCTTCTTGTATTATGAGCATTAAAAACATATAAGTTTTAATATTATTTATTAGAATAAATTTAAAGAATATTAGTTAAAGCAAAAAATTAGTTAAAAAATGTCATATAATTGCTCAAGCTTCAGCTTAAAACGTTGAAGCTTAAAAACAATTACAATGGTCAATAATAAACTTATTATTTGAATATAATATTTATTCATAATTATTATTTAACTGAGTAAACTAAACAAAACATAAAGAAAATATTATAAAAAATGACATCAAAATAAGAAGAGTTAACCATTTATGCAGTTATGTATTTTTAACTTACCAAAATAAAAGAGGGGTTAACACATCTTTGATATTTACACTTTTACAGTAAGAAACCTTATAAGAAAAAACCATAAAATCCTATATTAATTTTAGATCCAAATAACTAACCCAATCAGTCTAACAACGGTAAAATTAGATCTAAGAGAGCACTACCATACAAACCACATTTATGAAAGACTAAACTATAGTCTCACCACTAGCCTTAGATTTACACTTTGACATTCCTCCATACTCAAAGAAAACATAAATTCTCACCAACAAAGTAATTCAGAATGACAACGAGGAAGACTGAGTTCAGTTGAGAAAGGGAGAGTCTGGATTGATACAACGATTCAAGCTCAAATCACGATGATTCTAAAGAGGTTACCATTCTCCTGTGCGAAGAATCCGACATATCGAAACAATCTCAGCCTCCATCTTTCTTTAAGCATTACTCCCGCAAATAAATCTACTAAGTTAATGACTTCAAATACGTCACAGAATAATTATAGTATTACATATTGAATTTAATTAAAGTTATATATTGATGTATTATAAAATATTAAATAATAAAATATATTTTGATTAATAATATCAATCATTGCAGAGCATGTCCTGGACGGAACTCTAAAATAGATTCAACACAAGAGAATCATACATCTCAATTTGTGTTAATACTTTTGACGCAGACCTATATATACCAATAAAACTCTTCGCAAAGGTTATCATTGGAGTTTATGAAAAGTTCAACACTGAGTACTTAAAGAAAATAGTATCAATAGATGACGATGAACTAAGCGACTTCATAAAGAATGATACATGATTAATGGAAGATAGAATTCAACATATCATAGTACTTGTTAAACTAAAAATTAAATGCATTTTTATAAAATTAAATATAAATTAAAAATAGTGCCTCAGCAATACAGCTGAATTTTAAACCATCTCAATAAAATTACAAGAAAAGCCTCTAAAAATATGCAGACTTCCTCTAATCAGATTTCTTCCAAATGATTAATACTAGAATTAAAAATGAAATATGTAAAAATAAAATAAATTCTCAATCAAAGTCAAAACAAATTGCTAACCTCAAAAAGTTGATGCGGAAAAGGAGGAATAAGAGGTTAAAAGAATGAGAAAATAACAGAAAGGAAAAGCAGAAGAAGAAAAAGATTAAACAAGACTCATCATACAAGAAAAGGACTACTTTCGTTTTAAATGGGCAAGTCTCTTACATATAATTAACAAGAAATTTAAATTGGATATTTTAGTAACTTCAATGTTATCACATTATCATTATATATTTATAAAATGGAGTGATGAAGATATATCTATCTTATATTCACCTGCTCATTCATCAAATAATCTATCAGGATAACTGATATAAAATATGAGAGATAATTATACAAACTATAATATTTAGATCTATAAGTAATATAATTATCAACATCTATTTTTGTTTAAATACTTTAAATATTTTTAATTTTAAAATTATTAGAAGGATCTGAATTAAAAATGTTAGAGAAGTGCAATATTAATAAGAAGGGAGGTCTAAGTAAGTGCAAAGAAAGAATTACAAAAATCAAATTATGTACAAAATTATTTTTCACAAAAAACAGCGAAATCTTAAGTCGATGCATGATTAACTTTTTGCCTTTTTGCTCCATTTAATCAGATTACCCCCATAAAAATATAATATTATTGAAACTTACAACTCATCCTTTTGAACTGAAATTCTTCATGACATCTCGATCTAATGACAATAATTTATTATGGATTTAACTTTAATATTTCAAACAATTAAAAAATTTAATTTCTAATACTACAAACTAAATTTGTCATAATTCATTTTCTAAGATGTTCTAATTCTCCCGAAAATTGTGATTTCTTCCGCATAGACCTCTAGGGAACGAATTTATCCTCGACAGTATTTTACTCATTATGTTTTAACATGATTAACTCATAGGACTGACAATAAAATTTAGACTTTGCCTGTATTTTGTAAATTGCTTATTATTTTAATACTTTCCTTTCACTCCTACAAGGCATTATTTCATGACATGCTGTACTTATCGTCCTGTTCCTTTATGAAATATTACCGTTATTGTCTGTTTTTACTAGCACAATGGTTTAAATCTACCTGTAATTGTGCTTCTTAAAGAAATCTAAAGAAACCTCAGGCTTCCCACTCGCCACCCACATTAAAAGATAAAACCATCTTCTTGCCCCATGTTTTTGGAGTTTTTTTATCTTAATCAGTGAGAGTATCGTAACTGAGGTCTAGCATAGTTGAATCCCATGGAGGATCCATGATTACCGCTCTAAATAGATTTCTATCCTACTATATTTACTGCTATCTATGTTTTGCCCATACAGAATAGAGAGTTATAGCGCACTTTTTGGGATTGGGCAGTAGGCTCATTATATTATTATTTTCAAGTTATTTATCTTAGTCTGAGAGTTTTTATAGATCAATCTTTGCTCATGCCTTCAACTTCTCCTCACATTATTTCCTGTGAGTTACTGAAGGTGTCCATACTTGCTTAAGCATTATTCACATTAATACTTATTTACAAATATTTTTCCACAATCTCCGCTATATGCTCTCTCTCTCATAGTAATTGTATTCAACATGTTTTATTCTTGTGTTGTTATAACCACTGAATAGACAACTATATACTATTTAAAAATGATTAGATTATTAATTCTTAAATTATTTATAAATCCCTTTTTCTTTACTTACCATTTATTTTATAAATTTTAAGTCGTTTTTATGAATATTTATATTTTTAAAGAAATGTTTAAATGAAATTATCAAATCTAAAAAGTTGAAAATTTGAATATTGCTGAATGATTAATGATTATGGATCAATTTATTAATTAATATTTAATTTGATTAATTATAAATTATGAAACAATCAAACTATAGCAATTTCAAAGCATTATCAAACTTTGATTTCCAGAAAATATTAACTATAAAGACAAATATTTAAATATTTTACGGTATCATAAGTTTCAAAGATCTTTAAGACTCCTCTTCACTTGTTTAAGCGCATAGAAAAGCTCTATGATAATATAAGCAAGGAAAAATTATTTCTGATAATAAACCCTAGTGAACTGCATTCAATGTTAGCATTGAAAAGATAGAGGAGGTGAAAGGGATAGAATGAGAATATAGAATTCTTAAGTAGCTTGCAACGACAATAGCATTAAGTAGGGTTTTTGTTGCAAAAAGGATGTTCGATGTTTCACAGGAAATATCCATATATGAATATTTCACTTTCATTCCTGTACAAGCTGTTTCAATAAATGAAAATTAAACGCAAACTAATAGAGTAAAGAAAACCCAATCGGAAAGATAAAAGTCAAACTTTGGTTAGTAACTAAATGAAATGTAGAATTTAAATCTACGGCACAAGAAAGACAACTATACTATACCTTTTTATAAGAAAATTTTAATTTTTGACACTTAGACTTTGTCAAAATATTAAAGAAAGAAACAGAAGTAGCTTTACATATGCAGTATTTTCAGCAATATTTGAATATGAGAGACTAGAATACTACAAATAATAAGAGAAGTCTGTTAATATTGATTGTTATATTGAGTTTATATCTTAACTCAAGAGAAAGTTGGGCTCATAAAGGTTTCTAAAGTTTGCGATATTAATAGTAATTTAGGTCAAGTATGCTCTATAGATTCAGAGATTCCTTAAGTATTTTGCCCTCCTGCTTCCTTCTAACAAAGCCTATTGAAAATTACTTTAGTCGTTATAAAAAAATTAAATTAAGAATGAAAAAAGTAATAAATCACGTAGATTTGATAAAAAAGGCATAAATTGCATGAATTAGAAGACAGCTGAAGATATAAATATTAAAGGCTTAATTATACTTTTAATATGATTGAATCTTTTTAAGTATTTTAAGCTTCAAATTTTAATATTATAATTGCTTTGATGAATGTGAAGACTAAATTCCTATTTAATAATTTTTCATTAATAATTCTAATTTATTGACATTCTTGGAGACCGCAACCTAGCTGTTATGTTAAGACATCACTGTTTTAAACCCCGAGAAGTTCACTGCCTAGTCTCTCTTTGTTTTAGCTTTTGATGAACATTTTTAAAAATTTTACTGTTTTAGTAAGTGTATAGTGAGCAAAAATTTGAATATTTATTAAAAAAAAAAAATTAATAAAGTTTTTTCTCTATACTATTAAATAATATATTATCTAATTAGGTAATTGAAACCGCTCTACAACTCAAAACGATGATCAAATTTGAGTTAGAGTGTGGTAAAATGTGAATTAAATTATCTATAAAAAAAATATTAAAATTTGGCATTTTCATTTAAGTTAATTTTACTATATTATTCTTTTATTTTAAATCATACTTAAAATAAGTTTGATTTTTAAACTTTATCAATTTAATAGTTAAAAACTGAAATTATAAATAGCTTATTTGTTTATTTAATTTATATACAATCTCTAATAAATTATATGTCATGTTTCAATAATTTTTAAATAAAATAACTTAATTTACACTAAACTGAAATTTAACTCAAATTTAATCATAGTTTGGGTTAGAGTGCGGTTTTTATTGTTTAATTATTTAATATATAATTCAATACTATTGAGAAAACGTGATATAATTTAAAATTTATGGTAAATATTTTAATTTTAACTCAGTCTTGGCTTGCTGTTCTAAAATCAAAGTTGTGTAAATATCTAAAAATTATTATTTTACTAAAAATGTATGGAAGCTTAGTGAACTTGTCATTTCAAGAGTTCTTTATCTAGGGAGGGTCCCTTTCTCTTCTTTTCGACCCGGATCGTTTCTGATGGCTTGAACATAAAGTCTGTGGAACTCTGGTTTATAGTATTTAAAGCATTGAGAAATAAAAATTTTATCAATTTATTCTATTTATCTCCATTAAATGGAAGGTATTTTTTTATCATGATTGTGATATATTTAGCATATCATGTTAATGACTAAGAACCCCTCGTACTTCGACATATTCATCATTTTAATATCACAATTATTTAAGACAAGCTTTTCCTCTATCAATACTTACTTTATAAAAAACTGTATTGATAACCTCTATAAGGCATTGAAATTCAGTAAAGAAAGCTTGAAATATAATAGATTGTTTGAACATACTATGAGATATTTATAAACGTTAATCTCATATTCTTAAACTTGCCATCATCTTTCCTTAAGGAACTATTATAAAGTCTTAGCCAAGCTTATCATTATGCACAAACTCATCATTGAAAGTCTTTTTTCCAAGTTTTAGATTTGTTTCATATGAAATTCCATGTGTTCTATTTCGATTTTCAAGTTTGTTATTAAATTACTATTTAATTTAGGAATAATAACTAGAATTCGCCTCAGACCTGTTAAAATTCTTTGCATATTTTGATAATCACAAATTATCACAAAAAATCATGACTTGATTAGTCACCAATATGACTAAACTTTTAATTGTCAAAGTGTTTACTTAAAATTCGTAATGTTTACACCCAAACAATAATCACCTAGAATATAAAAATCAGTAATAGTTTGCTAAGCTTAATATATAAGAAATAAGGCTTATTGTGATTAAAATTACTAATAAATTAAATAAATACAATAACTTGATTATTCATAAATAATTTTTATCGAAGCTGTGATTAAATCATTATTTTATTTTTACCATAAATTAATTTCTTATTAAAATCGGTAAAAACGCTTTCAAAATAGAGAAGCAAAAATGAAAACTTATCAGAATATTTTCAGGTTGAACCTATCTAAAAGTTTCGATGAAAAGGATTGATTGCTCTAAGAGAAGTATTAAAGATAGATAGCTCACGTAAACAGCATTCAAAACTTCTACAAAGTTTTGAATGGTATGCAAGAAGGTAAATGAACCTCTCATTTATAGAATCATATAATCAACACAGATATTTATCTTTATACTTAAAGAGAGTAAATATAAATTCATATTTTATCAAGCTTCTCTTGATGATCTAAACTAGGAAATAATCTAAGAAATTATTTGAAGATAGAGATAAAGAATAAAAAGAAAAATAGTAGTACAAAAATAAAATAGACAATGCATTTTTAAAACTCATCTCAGGTTTATAAAATAAGTCTTGAGATCTTTATCTGTGTCGATCAAATGCATTTTCTAAAATTAAGATGCTGATGAAAGCGATAGAAATAACATTTTTATCAAGTTAGCGCTGACCATTTTGTTTGCATATGATACTTCCTTAATTCAAATTGAGAACCAGCTTCTATAGAATTTACTAAACTTTCACAGATGAAAATCTCAATGCTTTAGCGATTCAACATAAAGCATAAAAGGAATATCATGAAGTTTTCAATTTATTACTTCAGCGATAGCATTTCAACATTGCATTAATATTTTGTTAATTGCTATAAAAACAATGTTATCATAAACATAAATCTTGAGAAAATGTAGTAAAAGTATAAGCAAAAAAGGTTGACTGATTCTTAAATTACTTATACCAGACCTTAACTTTTGTATTGATTTTGAATTTATTAAACAAGGAGATCTCATTCATTATAGGGAATGAGTTAAAGCTTAAATATTTAGGCATCGGATAACTTTTTTCCAGTCAATTATGGATTAATTAGACTCAGCCTATAAATAAAACCAAATTTATTAGCGGGTTTAAAATAGAACGAACAAGTGGTAGGTTTCCTCACTCAGGCATTGTCGTTTAGTAAGAAGCTTACATAATTTGTGAAAACACAAAATCTCTTCTTAGCATTGTGAAAAACCGACTATTTTAAGTGAAAAGCGAATACTGGCTTTTTCTATTTTAAGAAAAATAGAAGTTCATCAGAGTAAAGTTTTTTATCTTAATAAATTGCTCTCTTTAAGTAGCTAATGATAAGTTATCCCTAAAATGTCCGAGAGAGAAAAAATTTCTTTATATACATGCACTTTATCCTGGTTGTCATTCTTTTCAAAAAAGTGAAAATCTTTGTTGAGGCATTTTTAGAAAATTATAATTATTTTCAGGCTCATCATCAACTATTTAAAAGATGGTGATGAGTCTTTTAGACATAAAAATATAAAAATTAATATAAAAAATTTAATCATCTCTTTTATAATATTTATTAAAACTTAACTTATTACTAAAATATTATTTAAGCTAATATAGGTATAATAGAGTTAAGTAATATAGAATTATATTAATCAGTCTTATAAAATAAATATTCCTATTATGCTTAATCTTAATTCTATTGAGAATCAGCAATAATTTATTATTCATAGAACATTATTCCATAAAGCCAATATTAAAATATATTGAAGACAATAAGCAATCGTAATATTAAATTAATGAATCATTTATAACTCTCTAAAGAAATGTTATAATTATTTATAGAATAAACAAAAGTAATAATGTAAAAATATGAACCATAAACATTAAAAATGGACTTAATGATTGAGTTTTTACTATTGAATTGTAAATTAACATTTTTGTAATAAACAGTTAAAAGGATTAATAATATAGATAATTTATTAAGAGTATTAAAGATTCTCTCATAATACTAATATTATCATCTTATCTTGGAATTCTCAAATTTTTTAAGTTTAAAAATTATGTATTATACTTATTATAAAATCAATAAATGCTTATAATTGGGGTTTTTCAAAGATTTTTAAAATAGAAATTTTAACTGACTTTTTAATCAGTAAATAGTAAGCCTTTAAGAGTAGCCAGGGTACTCTCATGTTATTCGTATCCAAGTGGAAAAAAAACAATAAAAGAGAAGACAAGAGTACTGGCTATTATATATTCAAGACTAGAAATTGTTGGCTTTAAAGCAGTCGAGCATCTTAGTAAAAGTAACCAAATTCGGTTCATTTACTACAAGGAATTTATTTCTTTATTATCAAAGATGCTATATTTTTAGAGTTAAATTATCATCATTCTCAATATTAAGGCATAACTTTGCAAGTTTAGAAATCAGTGCTAACAAAAATTGCTCTTTAATTTAAATGCTAACTGGATCAGAGGAAACTTAGATTCAGGCTAATGTAGTTTATTATTATACCATAAAGATTTAATAATGATACTAATAGAACTAAATTAAATTTTGCAAATGTTAATTCAGTGACAAGGTGGTTGTGGGAAATGTTAGGCGGAAGCAACAGAAATTAGGCAGTTTCGAGATGTAGTATATATTTCTATAACTATGATAGCTAAGGCATTTTCGGCAGTACCTGAAGTAAGTAAACAATCAAAAGGTGAGAAGGCTTCATGAAGTGTTGAAACTGCTATGGGGGAGGAGAAGTAAGAAGAGATAAAGCGATTTGTTTATGATGTTTAGAAAAACGGTGACGAATCTATAGAATCCTGAAATTATCTAGAGAGCATAGTTGAGTATGAATTCTCTAACAGATTAAAGGATTTGAAATGTGAATTGCTTTGAGTTTTTGTTAATTTAAAATAGCGTGATGTGTGCATCAGATGTGATATTTTAAATTAATCTTTTTTTTAAAAAATATTTCAATAATATTCAAATTTACTGATTATGTTGATATCATTAGAAATTTATGGAAAATAAGTAAAAAAATTAAAGTTAAATTGAGAATATAGTATACTTTTACTTTTTTGATATGCAAAATGAAAATCTATAAATAATTACTTTGTTTGAACACACTACATGTTATTTGTTGTTTAATCTCAATCATTCTTTTTCAGCGCCTTGTTTTTGTATCACTTTGTGAAATATTCGTCAGCTGTCATTCCAAGTATTACTAGGTAGACTCGCTAAAATATATAAAAAATTAGATATGTTTTATTTGTAACTTACATTTATAGTGTGACATGGCATCATCTTTTCAGACATTTGTCTATTTTTTAATAATTATAATTAAATCCACTTTATTTATTTCCTCTAATAAATTGTAATTATTTAAGATTAAATTTTCAGTAATTTGAATTAAGTTTAAGTACATGTTTTTTTAACTCTAATTTATTAATCAATCATGGAAATATTAAATATTTGCATTTTCTTTTACATCTTTTCTATTTTAAATCATATCTTTCTCTGCATTCTTTCAGTATTTTTTCAGAGCAAATTTCATTGAGTGTTTTTAGTGAAAAAAAATTTGTCCCAAGCTCAGTTTTCGAAAATGTTATGTACTTTCTCACACCTCTCTTTATTATTGTTAAAATATAATTGATTTGGGAAAATTCAAAATTATTAATCTAAATCAATTTAACTGTAGGCGTAACAGCCACTAATTTGCGAAGCTTTTAATCGTAATTTGATTTATGTTTGATCTACTTAGTAGCAGTTTAAATTTAAATGTTTAGTGATCTAATCTAAAAAAGTGGATAGTTTTTTTTGTACCATTGGTACATTGGCTCACGAATTCCTCGCATCGGTGCCCTACAAACATGGGAGCTTCTTAATGTACCAATCTAAAACGGTACAATATATTAGGGCGTACTGATCTACTTTAAATGTACCAATGTACCGTTTGGACATTGAAAAGTTTTTGTTTTTTTTAAATTGGTACATTGAGAAAAGTGGTACATTTAATTATTAAAGCAATTAATTAGATAAGGTGCGGTTCATTAGTTGTTGTTATCATCGTGATCATGCGTCCTATCTGCCGTGTCTTCAGTGTCCTGGTTGGCTTCTGTCATCTTCACATCCTGCTTTCTGCCCTCAAAGACCCCGTCTTCCTGCAATCTCTTCCTAAAGTACTTGGCCAACTGTATTGTGGTGAATGGAAATGTCTTCGACCCATCCCTGTTCAACTCCTGTTGATGCATGTTTACCAGCTTGATTCGTGTGTAGAATGCCTCCCTGTCTGCTCTCTCCATTTTCTCGAACGGGGTAGTGTTTGATGTGATGATAACCTGGCAACCCACAAATTTCATCTCATTGGCTTGATACTTTACGCTGATCGGATAGCCTTCAACCTCCAGGAATAGCTTCATCGTGGCAATGTTTCGCTTACTGAAGAAGTGCCTGTGGTTGATTTCATTCATGATCACAAGGGAAGGCAGAGTGAATGGCTTGCTATCGTCTATCAGGAAGTTGGCGTCACCTTCTTTTAATCTCTCAGTGATAAATATCTGTTCCACCATCCGTGCTAGCGTGGACTTGCCAGTGTCAGGATCGCCAGAAAACCATACCGCATTGACTTTCTCCGGGCATCTTCTAAAGATCACACTGTATAGCGCCTCAACAGCGTCGTAGTATTTGCAATCACCGAGGAAGCTGGCACTTATCTCATTCTGGTTCTTGTCAGACCTCGAGGAGCTCTCTATGTATCCCATCAGCTACTCTATCTTTGGCAGTGGAGATGTAAGTCCAGATCCAATCTTTTTGAGGTACTTTTAATGCACTCTGAGTTGATTCTCGCAGCTCCCAATCATAATTAGTTTATCATAATCACCCTTGCTCTCCTCGTACATGTCTGAAGCATCACTCAATCGGCCTGCTCTCACGCCTCCTATGTATTCTTTGAGTATCGCTTTTTTTGATAGGCTGCTGCCTTCCTCTGAAATCAGGTTCTTAGAGGTTCCATTGCAACTCCTCTCTGAGATTAGCTCTGCAAACTTATGGGAATCACCAAGCATCAGTTCAAGCTTTTAAGGAGTTTTAAATAGGTTTCTAGCCTCTACTTCTCCAATACTGCGCCCGTCCAACTTTAGCTTGTCCAAGGCATTCTTTCCTGCATATCGTGTAGCACTGAAGTAGCCTTTAGAGAGCCCAGCTGCCCCACTCTTGACATGAATACTCAAATATACTTGATCAGTTGAGATATCTCTGAATTGGAACACATTCCCTAGACGCTCATGGGTTTCTAATAGCGACTACTCTTAGATTTTGAAGTTCTTCTTGGCTATCGGGAGTTGAATCTTGAAGAAGAAACTGGCCCTTAGGCTGTACTTCGAATTCGTTTACTAATGCATCTGCTTTATTTATAATTGATTGGTTGGCACACGATGAGTAAATGAGGGCAACTTCACTCCATTCTTTTAGATATTTATTTTTTTTAAAAAAACTAATCACTCTTATCTAATTAATTGCTTTAATAATTAAATGTACCACTTTTCTCAATGTACCGATTTAAAAAAAACAAAAACTTTTCAATGTCCAAACGGTACATTGGTACATTTAAAGTAGATCAGTACGCCCTAATATATTGTACCGTTTTAGATTGGTACATTAAGAAGCTCCCATGTTTGTAGGGCACCGATGCGAGGAATTCGTGAGCCAATGTACCAATGGTACAAAAAAAACTTTCCACTTTTTTAGATTAGATCACTAAACTTTTAAATTTAAACTGCTACTAAGTAGATCAAACATAAATCAAATTACAATTAAAAGCTTCGCAAATTAGTGGCTGTTACGCCTACAGTTAAATTGATTTAGATTAATAATTTTGAATTTTCCCAAATCAATTATATTTTAACAATAATATAATAAACTAATTAGGAAAGCCATTTTCAATTAAAAATAAAGTATTCTTTTAATAAATAAATAAATTTATGAAATGAGATGATGTTGCTTTGATAAATAATTATTTAAATTTAATGATTTAAATGAGTAGGGTAAGGAACGCTGCAAGTAAAGGAAGCAAACGCAAATGGAGTGAAATGGGCTTTATTTGAAAGCAATAAATTGCAAGGCAGAAAAATATTCCAATTTATATCAGTTTCCATTGTCGATAAGAGGTATAGGCATAGAGACAAATGGAAGACCCAGGTATACTCTTCCACTGTTAGTGGTTTCGGTGGCTTTAGACGACACTACAACAAAATTAGGTAAGATTAAACTTCTTTAGAAATTAATAATGATTTTACCTAGTGTAGAATTCAGATTTATGGGATTTAGTTTTGCTTTGTAGTTATCAAGCTAGAAAGGAATTTAGATTTTTTTTATAATCATTTGTTTGGCTTTTGATTTTTTATTTCTATTCGCAATAATCGTTTCAATGATCCTGCTCAATGGGTATACCGGTCATTAACACATGCATAATTTCATTTTCCTTTGCAGCAGTGGGAGTTCCAATCGGGAGGCATGCAAATATTTACAATTGATCCCTGAATAGCTAGTGAACAATCGAAGTACATCCCAGTAGTGTGAAAACAAGGGGTCGATATAGGTGAACTTCAAGCATCTGAGAGCACTATAGTACAGTGCAATACTCTTAGGACATTTCTTAATCATCACGGCATAGCTTAAAATGACTCCTAGATGCTTTTCGCAATACTTTATGATAAAACAGTCGCCTCATTACCACTGATAACTCGTTCTAACTATTGGTAGTTTTAGTCTTTCTCGGAGTATTCCCACTCATAAATCATCTTCAAGGAATAAATATTTTAAAAAATAGCTGCTATCACGCCACTCTCTTAGAGAGATTCCATTATTTATTTGAATACTATCACTTATTCCTTGGTAAGATGTATTCTTCTTTGCATTAATCTGATGATTTACTGTCTGTAAGTGAAATGTCTAAGTACTAAAGCATAGTTTATCGAATAAGCCACAAAATCCATATACTGCTGATTCTTGGAACCATCAAACCAAGTGCTGGTGAAATTCAGTTTTCTGGTCAAAAGATTTTTGGTAATACGGCTATGAGTAATACCAACATGTAGAGACACTTTCGTTTATTTCTTGGGATAATTAACAGGACGGCATTCTACTTGGATTTGCTCTAGCACAGTTCTTCCAGTATTTGACGATTCATAAGGAGTGCACCTTGAAATTTCGAGATTTTACATATTTCATCATGGCTGCTTACTGATTTTTTTATGGCAGTCTGGCCAAACTCTTAGTAAGACACCCATTAGCTCTTAGTAGTTCCTTGATATTTTACCTCCAGCCTTAAAGTTTAGAAGAAACCATCTCTATTGTAGTATTCAGGGCCAATAATAATGAATGGCAGCTTTATCGTATTTGTATTTGTGCAAATCTTCATATTTAGATCTGCGATTTCTTTTAGGCGGTTTGAATTCATCGCTAGTGCCTCTACTAGTATGGGCTTTTCCTTTATTGGAGTAATTTTTCTTTAAATTCTTGACATTTAGATGAGCTTTTACTGGAACTAGAATTCTAACGTCTCTATTTTTGCATTCTCATTTAAAGGTAACACATTCTGACACCCAAAGGACTGGCCCCTGCTACTATTACTAAATATTTTTGCTTTCACTACTATCGCTATCTTCACTGCTAATTTCATCGGTGCTGCAACTACTTTGACTGTTGTGTCAACATTCTACATTCTAATTCGATCATTCGGAATTATTTGTAATTAATTGCAGTGTTATTTATTCAGTAACACTGCCACCGACCTTCCTTCTTACTGACTTATTATCTTTATCTTCGAAGGGAATCTATTTTTTCTAGGATTTACTCAATTATTTAGGAGCACTTGATTCAGTAGTCATTGATACAAAAGCTTATTAGGTATTATTAAGTGCTGTGACCCAAAACTTTAAATGGATTGCCTAGACAGCACATTAAATACTCAACACTCTGAGTGTGAAGGCATTCGAAAATAATCAATATTATGCATGATAAAATTTATGAGCCGGCAAATGAACGGAGTCAAGTGAGAGCAATATTTATTAAATCAAATGTTTTGCTGTTTCATTAGTGGTACATTTGTTTTTTGTCTAGTGCCATTTATTTTAAGTTATTATTTTAATTTATTATTAAATTTATTCTATTTCCAATTCATACATTTATAGACTAAAAAAGTAAAATGAATTTGAATAAGGAAGTTGTTACCAAAAACTTCAAAAATAATTAATTACACTAACACTATTCATTGAATTTACTATATACTTTACTTATTAAATCATTTGGTGTTCAAATATATTAATATTTAGGTTTTTTATTCTGTGTTCAATACAACAAACTCTGACTAATTTATTGTTATAATTTAAGAGTAATATAATTAGTGAATTATATTACTAAATTTTACATATGGGAGCCCATATGCTTATAACCTCTCTCAATAAAAATACAGCATTCTCAAAATCTTGAACAAACTATCAGTGCAATGTACACCTAGCTACATCAAATAACCAGATCCTCATCAACATCAAAGTTATGTCAAGAACAGATTTACGATATTGGTTTTTACTGGTGGTAATTAAACTATTGCGCGAAGCTAGACCTATTAGCATTCAAAGTGCACCTATGGCTTCTTCTGGTACAGTAGTGATGCAATTGCCTACTCTAGTCCAACTATTGTAGAAATAAATTTGAATTTGGAAAATTAATATTAATTAAAATAAATATAAATCAAAATCGTGGCAGTTAATGTTGGCCAATTTAAACGATCTTGGGCTCATTCGATAGAGAATTCAAAATTAGCTGGACTTTACTATTGGAGGTAATATTTTGTCGCATCCTTGGAAAGAGATAACTTCACTTTAATTAAACACCTCTAAATTCATTAAATTATACCTTCACATTAAACTCAAGTTATCACTTTTCAAGGATGCGACAAAATATTACCGGCAATTGTAAAGTCCAGCTAATTTGAATTCTCTATCGAATGAGCCCAAGATCGTTCAAATTGGCCAACTTTAACTGCCACGATTTTGATTTATATTTAATTTAATTATAATTAATTTTCCAAATTCAAATGTATTTCTACAATACTGTTCATGTTTTACAAGTGATATGATTGTTGCTGTGATAATTTCAGTTGTCAAAAATACTCTTTGACGAATTGAGTATTTTAAAGTGCATGAAGGAAATGCTATAATTTAGTATTGATAACAGTCAAACAAAAAAGATACTAAGTTTGTTATTGTGATAGAGATATTGATTTCCTTGTTTTTACAGCTTCAGTCAGCATTAATCCTTGCTAAGTAACAATGTAAAATCTCTAGGCGGAGTCAAAACCCCAAAACCCTTTCAGTAGTTTGATTGAGTTTTTGATTGATAAAAATAGACTATTAGTGCATACTTTATTAGGTTTTAATAGGGTTTATGTAGGGGTTTAATGTTTAAATATTAGTATTTTAAGTGAGTATATGCGAGGTTTGGGGTCTGTTTATGATTGTGAGTATATAGATTTATTGTTTAAGTTGCGATATGGATGTGATTAATATAGTGAATAACTCAAGGCTGTTCTGAATTATACTTCTATAGCAAGGCTTCTCCATAAATCTCCTGCAACTGTGAGGTCTCACTGTCTATTAGCATTGAATTTAAAGAGATAGCATCTTAATTCTAAGCCTAAGAGACCCTTAAAATTTTAGCAGCATCATATCGATTATCTAATTAATGTTAAGACTCTTGATTACTGGGCTCACTTCTCTCTGGCCTAGAGCTGTGATGTTTCATCGCCAATTTCCTGAGCTTCACATCTCTGCTTAATCTATAGCAAACATATATAAAAAGAATGGAATATCTTACAAGACAGTCAATCGCATTAAGAGAGTGATTGACTTTAAAGTTCCATTTTATAAGATAATTTAAATTATATATTCGATTAAATGCAGAGGTCTTAAGAGCATAATATAAAGTTCATACACGCTGATGAAGCTGTATTCACATTCAATACATTTATATCAAGGTCTTGGTACAAGAGGTATAGTAATATAGAAGTTTATGACTAAAAAGTAAAGATATAAACTCATGCAATCCTTGGTGGAATCAGTGAAGATAGTGGCCTAGAGACTTATGTTATCCACCCTCGCTCTATAAAGACTGAATAATATATTAAGTTCTTACAATAACTCAGAGATAAGTACGCGGACTAAGAGATTATTCTAT
>ARYC01005414.1:0-16516 GCA_000711775.1 Oxytricha trifallax | reverse complement strand
GTAGATTTTTTCATTAGTCGAGGCTTGGCAAATTATTCATGTTCAATCATATTAAAAATAAATGCAGCACAAATAAAACAAACATTATTAAATAAATGGGTGTTTGAGTATTATTAAATAATAATTTTTTGGATGGAAAATGCATTTTAAATATCTTTAAATACATGATATAAATATAAGTAAACAATATTCATGTTCTTTGTGAAAATACGGCCATCATTAAATTAATAATAATTAAATAGTAAATTAAAAAAGATAAGTAAAATACCATTTTAAATAACATCCTTTTGACAAATTTATCTAATGTGTATAATAAAATGATAATTTTTAAAATAAAAAATTAATACTTAGTTGGATGTTTAATTAAAAAAAATAAACATACAATAACAGGAATTATATTTAAATTTTCTTCTCGTAACGAAATTAATTAATGATTAGCATACAATTATAAAATATTTTATCATATTTTGAATTCTCATTTACTAGATATATTATTGATTCCATAACGCCTTTTGAAATTTCATTGCTTAATTGATCCATGTTGGTTGATGATCAAATAATTCTTATTTCTTTTAAAAAAAAGATTTTATAAAAAATTAATAATTATTAATCCTAACATAAACTATTCAATTGCAGACAGTAAATGATTTTTATACTTAAATAATTAGGCATTGTTTTGCACTATTTACTCATAAACATTTGGTTTTGGCGGAGATTATTAAATTTTAAAGTTTTGTAAATTAAAATTAATTGAACTAAAGATTTTCAAAACTTTCTCCTTTCATCTTCATTAATTTTGTAACTTTTCAATGGATAATGATTGTCATAGTAAGTCACTCTCGGAGGTTAAGATTTTAGTAGTTAATCGATTGTTTAAATGCAAGATGACCCTTTTTAAAAGGGATTTGGGCCTCTCCTAAACATGTGATCATTAGGTATATGAATAAATTATATATAGATTATATAGTATATATATATATATATATATATATATATATAATATATATATATAATATATTTATATATTATCAATAAAATTCAATAAATCTTATATATTTTTAAAACATTTAAATATAATTATGTATTATAAAAGAGATTTTATGGTCCTAATTATAATGAAGCGTTTTACTTATCCAATTAAAGTTTTTAGAATTTAGATTATTTAAACTTAATAATATTTTTTGAATTTTTATCAGTACTTATTAATTAATTTCGAATTTTTTTTATTTTAACAGTTTTGGGGGGGGAAGTTTCTTGTCAAGGTTTATGATAAAAAAAAATTTTAGGGAAGTTTCCTGTCAAGAAAATTATTATTTTTTAATTTATTTTTTTTATGGAATTATTTTTTTGATCACTATAAACACCTTCTTTGATTTTCACATATTTTTAATTCAACAATTTAACCTATCAATCATAAAGTATTACAAGATCTACTTCATGTTGGAAAATATTTTCATTAATATTCATCTTATTTTACATTAGTTTTTCAAAACTTTAAGTAATAATAATAATAAAAATATGGTTCTATATCTCAAATAATGATATTAGAAAATAATTCCAATTTATCATTTAAATCTTAAAAAAATGTTTAATTTATCCTTTAGCTATTTAATGAGTAAAAAATTATTAATTAAAATATTTTATATTTAACTAATAAAAATTATATATAAAAAATATTTACTTGACAGGAAACTTCCCTCTTGTCAGGAAACTTCCCCCCCAGATTTTTATATTTAAGATACCATTTATTTTTTAATTCATTTAAATTTTGCAAAGCTTTTGTAATGATTTATATTGATTTAAATAAATTATTAATAAATAAAGCACTATTAGATCAGTGAGCAGGCAGCGAGGGTGTGACCACAGCTGGAGGAGCCTGGTTCGAACACCACCACTAACCAACGGTTGTCACCGGCGAAGGATTTCTTGCCTCCAGCTTGTGTACCACTACATATGCATTCCTTGTCACTGATCAGGCTCTTCAGACAGTGGTCACCTATAAACAGCAGTAATGGACAGGCACTTACTTCAATATCGATTTTGTTGAACTTATCGAAGCAACACCAGAGAAAGGTCCTTGCATAATCACAAAAACATGTTGAACATGACTGTCATGCTTAACTTAATAACTCCATTACTCAATTAAAAGTGATCTATTTACAAATTAATTAATAACCTTACCTTAGTTATATGTTTGCTGCTGCTAAAGCACTTTTATAAATGTCAATAATCAAATGTATTTATTTATTTCTCTTAACAAATTGTCATTAACTTTACTAAAAGCATTTATTTATTTGATTTTGGCATTTTATGGGATGAATATGATTAATTTAAAAAATCATTGTTGAACATAAATATTAGACATAAATAAAGAGTTTGATAATTTATCACAAAAAATCCCCTAAAATTTTTATTGTTTTAAATTTATTGTTTATATTCTAATTGGTTTATTTTCCAACTAGTCCAAAAAATATTAAAAATTTTTTAAATAATAAATAATTATATAATTATATTTAATTAAAAGTACTTAGAGAACAATCAAAATTGTTGTTTTATAAACTTATATAGAAGTAAATATATAAATTTTTTGATTTTATGCAATATAGCCTATTTTAATATTTAATATATGATAGAAATTAGTTTTTATCAAAATAGATTAATTATTTTATCATATAATTTAGTTTTTATAAAAATTATTTAAATTAAAAAATTGTATATTATACAATAAAATATTTACTTTTTTATTATGGATTAGAGTTTCCAAATAACTTAACAGCTTTGTTTTTAATAAATTATTAATTTAATATTAAAAGATTATTTGAAATTAAATATAAAATACCATATTATTCATTTGTATATTGGAATAATTATATTGAATTTATATATTAAAATTATTAAATTAAATATTGACAAATTTTGAAATCTAGTTTTTATTATATAAATATATTTTGAAAGCTTAGATTTCTCTATTTAATCCATTTAAAATTTAGGGGAAAAAACTTTATAATTACATTGTATACAATTATTTTTAAAATCATATCCCTCTATAAATTTATTATATATCTTTTAGTATACTCTCTCTATTTCATTGTAATCAATTATATATAAACTCATTTAATAAAATTAATTATAAATCAGGCTCCTAAATTCTGATTATTTCTTAAACTTTCTATATTAAAATGATAATCAGTTTTTATTATTAAATTAATATTTAATTTTCTACAAATATCGATTGTCATGATAGTGGTTATTTATGATTTCAAAAAGCAAACTTTCTGGTTAATTATTTACAGTTGTGTTTGAGACTTTCGTCCAGATAAAATTAAAATTGGCATTAAATTTTCAATAATTTAATTGGATATATATAAATTATAGCTTAAAATTCGGAAAAATATGAAATATTAATTAAATTTCATGTTTATTCATTCCAGCTTATAGCAAAATGTTAAAGTTTATTTCAAATACACTGTAAAAGATTGATTAATGATTTAAAATCAAATAAATTTAACATATCACTGTTTAATACTAAAATCAAACTATCATTTTAGTCGTGACGTAGACGTATCTGAGTGAGTTGACGTGTCAAACTTCTGTGACGTGGCAGTCGTAAGGTAGAAAGCTCCGAAAAAACCAATCTTGCTATTACCTAGTCTTCTCCCAGAATCAAGATGTCACCACGATTGAGCTTGTGAGATCCAATTCGGTTCTAGAAGGTGGAGAAAAACGCTTACCGGTCCCACCGCTGCTGGGAAACGTAATCCTGTCCTTTCGCTGTGGTAGCTTCAGTACCCTAACCCGGTGTGGGAGAAAAATCCTTATCGTTGGCTTCGATGGTTGCGTCTTCTCACTTTCGAAGGCAGAGCGTACCTTCATCCTGCTTCCTATTCCCTAGGAAACTGAACTCAAGCCAGGAAGCCATTTATGCAGGGAAATCCTTAGCGTGCAGACGACTCGAGGAGTCTAGGATCTGACAGATTGAACCCGCCGACTGGCCCCTCATGCGTTGCGCCCATCAACCCCCTACCTGCCCTTGGTAGGCCTTAGTGTAGTAGAAAGCTCTATCAGAAAGTCTCCAGCCTCGGGCCCCTGTGGGTCACCCTATCCTTATAACTTTCTAATTTAATAATACTGTAAAAGGATACAAACCCTAAAGCTGCCATTATTTCATAATAAAATTAAATCGTTTTTATAAATATTTGATATTTTACTTATTTAAGTTATTGTTAAATAAATAAAATATTTCATAGTAAAAGCCATCACTATTAAGGAGGGGGAACCTATATTAAATGAAAATGATATCAAAAGAGCCTCCTATTAAACTTAAATGCAATCAAATAAAATTACAAATGATAATTTAATATAATTATTTATCAATTTTAATAAAGTCCTAATTTTTTTGTAAAATTTCACAATGTAGTCTTTACTCATAAATCTCCAGATCTCAAACTAACTCTTCGATAGTAATTCACTAATGAAAAATCATTTTATATTTAAATTAAGTAAAAACGATATTTTTAAAATTAAAATAATTTAAAACTTTTTTTATTGAAAAAAATACAATTATTATTGGACTTCATCCTCATTAGGTATAGTACAAATTATATCTTCTTATTATAAGATTTCTTAAGAATCAATATATTCATTATTTGAAACTTATGTTTGAATATCTTTTTATGAGCAAAATCTCCCTTCATCAAGCACTAAATAATATTAAATTATTGAAGAAATACTTTCGAAATTGAGGAATTAAATTTATATTATTTCAAAAAAGTGGCAGTTAAAGTTGGTAAATTTTATTTATTCCTCAATCCTTTGATATAAAATTCAAAATTAGCTGGACTCTGATAGTGGTTATACTATTTTATTCCATCCTTTAGTTCGAGTTAATTTAACTTTAATCAAAGGTTAAATAAAATGCCTTTAATTTAATTAAATTAAACTTTACATTAAAGTCGAGTTAACTACCTTAAAGTGTTGAGACAAAAAGGTATAGTTAAATACAAAGTCCAGCGAATTCAGATTTCCATATAGATTAATCCCAATATAAATTAAAATGATGAAACTTTAACCACCACTATTTTTAAATAAACTAAATTTAAATTTAATTATATCTCTTCACAATTTCGAATGTATTCCTGCTATATTATATAATAGAACTTGAATAAATTCCTGATTAAAACTTTATAAAAAATTTCAAATAATCCCTTAAAGTTTTTAATTCATTTTACAAATATTCTAATACTTCTGATAGACTTTATACGCTGCATTGATGACTTCTTTACTTTTGATTGAAATATAAATTAAATATATTTTAAATTATTTAAATTGCTCTTAAATTGTGGTACTAATGACCTATTTGGCATGTAAGTTTTAATTTAATATCTCACATAGCCTTGTACTATTAATAAGAGCATTTAAATATCGTTATCATAGTTTCCCGTATAAATAATAATTAAACTTTAATGAATTTCTCATACTATATTTAAAAGATATTTATGTTTAGTATTATAACAAAACACTCGAAAGCAATGAGTAGCTTTAAAATGGTGCAGTTATTTTCAGATAGATAATTAAATTGGTGTTTCACTCTATTTATATAATCATATTATATTTCTTGAAAAATTTCATCATCTTCTTATTATTTTTTGAATTTATAGGGGCTTTTGTATTCTCTTGGAGGATTGTAATTAATGTATAGTGATTTTATTTCTTGTTATATCGTTAAAAAGTTTTTAAAAATTAATCAGAATACTTTAAAAAAATGAAAATTAATTTTACTTTTTATAAAAAAAATTACAAATATCAGCTTATAATCAGGAAGAGATTTAAGTTTATCCTGATCAAGCCAATATCCAATTAGTGGATTACTTTCAATATATTAAACAGGTGATTATCTTGCTTTATTTTAATTATCTTTGCTTTATGTGAGCTGGCAATTTTATCAATTTAAAAAGTATAAAAATAATTATTTTTATTAATAATTGTTGCTCAACTCATTTTATTACTTTTGTAAAACGAATAAGTTATTTGTACTCTCTGCTTTAGTTTATTAAGGCCCCCTTCTATTCATATCTCTATGTTAATCAGTAAAATTAAAAACTAATTTAATAAATAAAAGAAAGAAAGATATATATATAATATAATGCTGTTCTATCATTTTTAAAATTGACTATAATTTTTTAATTAAACTGGAGGAATCTATTACTATTTATATAATAATTGCAAAAAGTTGACTATCATTTTAAATTTTGAATTTCATATAATATATTATATTAATCTAATAAATTCTAATCAATTTGATTCTTTTATTTTTACATTATTTAGAAAAATTAATTGTTTACTAATTAAATAAAAAAATATCATATAAATCTGGCCTGTTTAAAGAATTATTTATTATAATTAATAAACCTCAATATAGATTTCAATTATTGATAATATAGAAAACAAAAAAGTAAAATAAATTTGAAATTTTTATACAACTGCCTTTAAATATAAATATGTAAATAAAATTAAATTATTGTGAAATTAGTGTGAAATAAATATGAGATTATTTTGATACTGAAAAGTATAAATTTGACTTAGTGTGAATTTAATCATTCTAAATTTTTATTTATATTTATTTTTTAAATCAGTTGTTATCAGGGCAGTAGTTTTAAGGAATTGGAAACTTTTTTAAAATGTTTATTGTTATTCTTTATTTTAATTGATGTTTATTTGTGAAATTTAATCAGCGTAATTTTAATTACCTAAATCCGAATTTATCAGAAATAAGTATAATATTTATTAGATGTAATGCATAGTAAGTTTGAAATAAGAATTTTAAATCTGAAATATTACAAATTTTCACTTACTTAATGTTATTTGATAAGATATGAGTGTTATTATGGTAATATTCTTATCTTCAATTTTTATACATTATGATTTAATAAAAAATTATATAAATATATTACGTTTTTGTATTACTTAAAACAATTTTTTTTCAAAAAGTTATCATCGAAATTTTAATGAATTATTAGTAAATGGCTATTACAGATTTTGCCTTACTACTTATGATTTTTTTACACATAATAAAGAAATAAACAATTTATCTAAAATCAGCGTAATAATTGTGAAGAAATTTTATAATGTAAATAATCAATAATGAGTCATTTTTTATGAATAAAAACCAAGCGCCAAGTCACAAGATAACTATATTTTGATTAAGGTTAAATTTATTAAAGATTTAAATTAATTTTCACAATAAATTTTAAACACCTGAAATCATAAAAAACCCAAAAATAACTTCAGTGGTTTAATTGAGTTTTTTAATGAAAAAGGCTTCAATTAAAGAATAATTTATTATGTTATAATAGGTGTTTATGTAGGGAATTAGGGTTTAAATATTAGTATTATAAGAAAGTATATGCGAGTATTAGGGTTATTTTATGAAAATGAGTATTCAGATTTATTGCTTAAGTTGTATTAAGGATAGGAAAGTTAAGGTGATCAAATAAAAAAAAAATCTAAATTACAAGTCTGCAACAAAGCTGCTCCATAATTCACCTGTTACCGTTAGGCCTCACTATCTTTTTGCATTGATTTTAAGAGATATTATCTTAATTCGAAGCTTTAAAGACCTTAAAAATTTAGTATTATCTTATAAACATTCTCATTAATGACGAGTCTTTGAACTACTTGTTTAAGAACTTTGACTATCTCTAGACTAACTATTTATCTATTATTACTTTAATTACACAACTAGCTAGAAGGGAGACCAAAATGTTTAAGGACTTTAATTTAAAAACGGCTCAATGGACTTATATTTTGGAACTGATTTGACCAAATGCTTGTAATTTGAGTATCACTATTTATTATTAACCCCAACCCATAACTAATTTCCTACAAATAAAACACTATTGTGGAAATACATTTGAATTTGGAAAATTAATTTTAATTAAATTAATAATAAATCAAAATCGTGGCAGTTAAAGTTGGCCAATTTAAACGATCTTGGGCTCATTCGATAGAGAATTCAAAATTAGCTGGACTTTATTATTGGCGGTACTATTTTATCGCATCCCTGGAGCAAGATAACTTCACTTTAATTAAACTCATTCTAAATTCATTAAATTATACCCTCACATTAAAGTCGAGTTATCTCGCTCCAGGGATGCGATAAAATAGTACCGCCAATAATAAAGTCCAGCTAATTTTGAATTCTCTATCGAATGAGCCCAAGATCGTTTAAATTGGCCAACTTTAACTGCCACGATTTTTAATTATTATTAATTTAATTAAAATTAATTTTCCAAATTCAAATGTATTTCTACAATAATAAACCTCATTAAGGGGTTTTGGGGTTTCGATGCTTGCCTATTAATTCTTAAATTTTAATTAATTATTTTATAATTGTTGTTTTATTGCTACTTCTGACTGAACCCTTTTGCTATGGTCTTGGATCTCCACCTCTACCTGATATTTTAATCAATCTTGATTCGTTTTTATTTCATTCAATAGTTCTAAGGTAAATTCTACTATAAAAAAGTTGACATAGATTATTCAAAACTCTCTTAGTTAATTGTTCTGACCGAGACACCCCCATCTTACCCCCCCCCCCCCCCTCCCCCCTCAACCGAGACCCCGCATGCCCACCCTAAAACAGAAAATTCCATTTTATTATACTTTTATTTTAGTTTTTTTTATAAATTTATTTTTTACTCAGAATAAATTTCTTGCCCTTCGGGCAGATATTACTATTAAAAATATATTTTGATAAGTTCCACTTCTTCCGTCGACTTATTTTAGAACATTCTCCTATAAGGAAATATTTATAATAAGTTTTAATTTAGACTATCATGATTAATAATATGATTTAATTGATAGACATAAATTTGAATTCAAAATTTTTTATATCTTAAATCACTTACACTCTACTATATAGTAAAAATTAATATACAAATTTTTCCTATTATTTTAACTTCATTTAAATATAAAAATTTTTATTATCATTACTTATTTAGTTAAACTATTAAAATCTTATTTCTTAAGCTTAGTTTATTGAAAAATTAAAGACAATTTTTTATGTTTAGGAATACCATTTAAATATATATATGAATAAAATAAGATTTTAATAGTTTAACTAAATAAGTAATGATAAGAAAAGTTTTTATATTTAAATAAAGTTAAAAATAATAGGAAAATTTTTTTTATATTAATTTTTACTATATAGTAGAGTGTAAGTGATTTAAGTTATAAAAAATCTTGAATTCAAATTTATGTCTATCAATAAAATCATATTATTTATCATGATAGTCAAAATTAAACCTTATTACAAATATCCTTATGGGAGTATGTTCTAAAAAAAAAGCCGATGGACGTAGTGAAACTTATTAAAATATATTTTTAATAGTAATATCTGCCCGAAGGGCAAGAAATTTATTCTGAGTAAAAAATAAATTTATAAAAAACTATAATAAAAGGGGATTCTCGGTTTGAGGGTGGGAGGGGTTCTCGGCTGAGTGGGGGTCTCGGTCAGAACAGTTAATTTTACAAAGTTTTCATGTTATACTTCTGCTAAATTGGCTTTGTAATTGAAATTGTTTGAGAATATTTATTTGCTATATCCATTTAAAACATTTATTAAGTTAATTTCTAAATATATAAACTTCTTATTTAAATTTATTTTAATCTTATAATTTTTATATTTTAAATGAAATTTTATAATTTGAAATATCTTAATCATTTAGATATAATAATCTTAAAACAAATATAATTTAAATATGGAGACTATTTCTGATTAAAAAATATGCCTTGATTAAAAAATCTAAAATATTGAATTTGAGGAAATAAAATAACTGCTTACCTTGAATATTGAAACCCCAAAGGAATTAAAACACTTAATTAAACACGAAGTCATATAACTCGATTCAAGTTAATCAATAGTTCAATCTGTACTTATCATTAAATTTACTTATTATAATAAAATTATAATAATAAGGTTTAGTAACTTAAACAATATCATAAGTAATGAATTATGCTTAATAGTAAAACAAAACAAGTATGATACTGGTATTATTAAATTAAATTAATTAAATTTTCATACAAACACCCTTGAATTGTTTATTTATAATAGTATCGGATAAATTGGTAGATTTGTAGAATTGTTTAACCTAAGGGAAATGATAGTAATCAGAAGAATGGATGAGATATATTAAATTAATAAATATACTATAATTTAAAAAATAATATTTTATAAAGATGGTATTATCAAGGCAATCCAACAACATAAGAATAATGAAAATTTAGGATGAAAAAGTATCAAAGCGAGATTGTAAAGTAGTCTTTCAAATTTATTGCTGTGAAGGACGCACCGAGCCATTCAATCTGATATATTCTTATAATTTTAAATATATTTTATCATAATATGAAATGCCTAATAATAAAATTATTTAACTTTCAATGAAAATATAAAATATTCTATTACTCCTTCTCCAATATTAAATAAGCAAAGATATTAGAGTTATCTTCACAATAAATAGAGTTCAGATCTTATACTTTTGTATAAAAACAACATTAAAATAGCAAATGTATGTCAATTAAGATTTAAAAGAAATTTTGAAGTAGTACTAATGTTTAACTTCTAAAAATATCTTATAAGACATTTCATAAACTTTCTTCCTTAAATGAAATTTTTCTTAATATATAATTCTATGATATAAACAAAGAATATTAATCATACCAGATAAATATGATTAATTTCAAAAATATTGAGTAAAACTCGATAATTTCATGTTCTGACATTTAATTGGAACCAAGAATAAGAACTTTGCAGTAAAGTACCTACTTCAAGAAAATATGTCCTGCTTTTGCTAGAAATAATTGTATAAGTTCTGTATACACTTAAATAAAAAAAAACCATTATTTCCCTATTATAATAAAATTATTGCTATTTATAATATTAAAGTTCTTCTAAATTTCTTGGAAAACATGAGCAACAGCTGCTTTTTGTTTATAGAGAATTGACATCTCAAGACATAAATATTGCAAATAATATAATAAATTAATCAATAAATATTATATTAAATACAATTCTATATTTAATCATATTTAAATTTGGAAGTTAAAAGTAGATGTCAAACTTGGAAAAGTTAGCTTAAATTAAATTATTTCCAGAAGAATTTGCCAAAGTATACTAAATTATAAATTTATTAACTAAACATTTTATTATTATGCATATTTTGGGTGCACTAGCCTAAATATTTCACTTTTTAAATGCCTACATTAAAAATATTCTATTTTTATGTATTTTTTAGCAAATAACAACTAGAGGCATTAATTTTTTTTTTACTTGATTTACTCTTTGTGTGTTTTAAAAATATTCTATAAAAACAAATAACCAATCTAATTAAACTTATTAATCATAAATTAATTTATTGACTTATAAGGAACAGTGAGAAAATCAATTGAAAAATCCTTTATAATACTAATTATTAATTGCTAAAAATAAATAACTTTATTTAAAAATATAAGCAAAAATAGCAAGAATTTCATAAAATCGTCTTATTTTATAAGATATTTATATCTAAGAGTTACAATAAAGTATTTTAACTCTTAATTCGTGATTGTAAACCCAAATTTGATAAAGTACATGAATTTTTATTTATTTAAATTTACATATATATAAAGTGAGGTGGTGAGACTGACCCCACCAAGTAACCTCATAACATTAGCTATACTATTTGATTAAAATTAAATTGAATTTGCTGAAGGCAGATTCAAATTGTAGAATTAAATATCTTAAAACCTTCCAGACTAGCATAAATTAGATTACATCATTATTATAATTGAATTTATAGATTTGTTTAATATAGTTAAGATAAAATTACCAAATTGTTAAATAGAAAAATATCTCACTTTATATTGAATTCATAAATAAAATAAAAATCTAAGTTTAAAGCATAAATACAGAACGAAATATTCACTTTAATTAAAAAAACAATTTATAAAAGATACTCAAGATTTGATTACAATAGAATTTAATTATTTTAAATGTCTTTTAGTTGCCATATATGAAATATTAAATAGACAATTTTAGATCAAACTGTAAGCATATAAATGTAGAAAAGTTTAATTACTCACTTTTGGGTGATAAAGACAGTTTAATTTAACAAAATTCTGACAATAGTAATTTATATTGGAGTTCATAATAATCTATAAGAATCTCTTATCCATAGCATTAGTAAACTTAATGCCCTTATTATTACCAAAACAAAAGTAATATTTATTAGATGCTTTTCAGTAAATAATTATTTTTATGTATATACTCTTACCATGATTAATAAAATCCTCATTGAAAGAATTTAATGTATAATTTGGTATTTTTCAATAAATTTCTCAATATATTTCATTTATACAATAAGTTATTATTCCCTCAGACTCCTCATGTGAAATTATAAAATACAACCGAGAGACAGAAGAGTATAGTTAATATTTAGAAAACATAAAAGAGCAAATTAAAATTAACTTGGAAAATATTGTTATTAAAACGGAATGCATTCATAAATTTAATAAATTAATATCTAATAAAATTACATAATTTTTTAATTGATAATTTTAAAATCATAATGACTAAAGTATATTCATAAAAATACATAAAGATGAACTGAATTTATATAGCGGTACTACAAATATTTATTATGTCCCACTGATGGAAAATTCTAAATTTATTAAATTTTAAATAAAAATGATGCAAAACATTTAATTATCAACCATTGTAAAGTAATGTCCTATTAATTACTATGATAATGGCTTGAGACTAAAAAATGATAATTAAGCTTATAAGCTGTCACCAATTTTTAAACAAGCGAACATTTAAAAACCAAAACATCAATATCTAATTTTAATTTGATTTCTTAATTTTATAGTTTTTATAAAAAATTAAGGATTTGTTAAATGTAAAGTTAAAAGAATTTATTATTCAGAATCTACTTCTTAAAATAAATTTAAAAGTAAAAATTCGAATTATACTTTATAATGATGAAACAGCAAATACAATACTTTATTTTATAAAACTTTAAACTTTTAACAATAATTTAGCTTCGAAATATTAAAGGGGGAAGTTTCCAGCCCATTCATAATATAAAATAATCAATATTAATATCATGAATTATGATATAATTATTTAAAATTTAGCATAAAATATCATTTTTGCCTTGATTAAAATTTCAAACATTAATGAAATCTCATTTATTATTTATTAATTGCTACCAGTTTAATATAAATATTAATATATAATAAGTCTATGGAATGATTTAAACCTATATAGAAAAAGTTGTTTAATATATGGCATTGAAAATTGAACTTGGAATTTATATTTTTCTAATATGTTTCTAACAAAATATTATAATTTGATGTTGGAGAAATTTTCGCGGAGGGCCTGCACAAGGGCACGAACCTTCCCCCAAATATCAGTCAAAGATACTTTTAAAGTAATGTAATTCATTTTAATTAGCATATTTTTTTTTTCTAATAATATTCTTGTAAATTTTATTTACAGTAAATTAATTAAATATTTTAGTTTTGAAATTATAAGTCAATTTTTCTTTAAAAAAATATTAAATTAGATACTTTTGATTCAGATAAATTATATATTTCCTTATTTAAATTTCAAGAATAGCAGAAAGAAAGCCATTTATAACTTCTTTTTGTGACAATTGTAGTGAATCGAAGTAATTTTTTATTGAAGGTGCCATAAAGAGCATCAATTTTACTTTATTACATTTTTTTCAACATCATATACACAATTAAGATACCATATACATATGATTTTATTTTGAAATTTAAGGATAGGAAAATTAAGAGATAATTATTTTTTTAAATATATTGAAATCAAAGATGATATTAGAAATAACTTTAATTTGATATAAGACGCTGAATAATTATGAAAATTTATCATTAAATTATAAAATATCTAAATCATTTAAATAAGAGGCATTAATATACCAATTTCAAGAAAAACCACTTCATAATTTGATAGGGAGAAGGAATATATTTAAATTCTATTACATCTTCAAAATAAAAAAAAGCCTTAACTTACATTAAAGAAATTAAATTAAATTAAATTCAAATGAGGAGACAGGGTTTATTCATTATTTACAATTAATAATTTAAGTTGAAACTTACAAATTAACAATGGAAGGCGTAAATAAAAATAGGATTTTTGGATTTCGTAATTATAAAATGTCTTCTAGAGATTATTACCATTATTTTTAAAGTATTAAATAATCAATAAAAAAAATTAACTATTATTTTAATAGAGAGGAAAAAAAATACTATTTTTAATTAGGTTAAAATTAGTATAGTAAATTAATATATAATTTTACTAAGATTAAATAATTTTTCAATAGCTTGTAAATACATGCTAAAGATAATAAGATTTGATTAAAGACTGCAAATATGAACTACATAAAATATTGATACCATTATGATTAGAAATAAAATCATTTTAGATTTAAATTATTAATAGTTTAAATTTAATAAAGTTGCTTATAAATATTCATTTTAAATATCAGCTATATTCTTGAAATAACCTACCTTTTTTCATCTATAGCATATCACTTTTCTACATTCGTTCATTTTTTATTTGATATTGATTATTGTGACAAATAATTTCTTAAAACACAAATTTAAACTGATATAGTATTTATTAAAGTATCAATAATTATTTCTTTCATTTCAAGCCTAAATATATTGTGTTTATTTAAAAATATTATGTTAGATATTTGTTTTAAAAATCTGAGCCTTCACTAAATCATGAGGCATCTCAGACTAGTCTTAAAAAAGGAAATTAGTAGATGTACGAATTTGTAAATTTAAATTAATAAGTAGTTACTGAATTTAAATTCGACTCAAATTTTTCATTCTTCGCAGTTACTTTTTGCCAAAACTGAAGAAGAAATAGATTTATCTAGAATAGTCTGAAATCTGTCAAGAATATTTATTATGTTTATAATCAATCTTGAGTACTTTTTGTGAATAAAAAATATCACAGCAAACCAGTATAGAAATTTGGAGAAAAACAATGAGAATTTATCATCAATTCAAATTTATTTTACAAAGTTTAAAACAGCTGAAAAAATTTAAAAGTAATAGAAATACAATTATTATTATGGGATAATTCTAGTTGGTAATAAAACAAATAATTAGTTTGTTAAAGTTTGAAAATGCAAAATAAGCCATTTATTTATATCATTTAAGATCTATAAAATAAATAAATCACATAGAAGGCCATATGAAATAAAAAATAGTGAAATTAAAAGAAAATAAGAAACAATTAATATTTGTTATTACTAATATTTGCTCGACAACCAATTAAGCTCATTCTTTATAAATCAATAAATTTTATATTAAATATTTATTAACTCTCTTAAGACTTGCTTTTAATATTGATAAAATAGATAAAAATAGGAAATTTAAGAAATTCATTTTAATCATTTGAAAATTATTATTATAAACTGCCATGAATTAGATTAGTAAGTGTAATTAGATTTAGTTTTAATATTAAATTAGTTAATCTATTTAAATAATATTATTAGTGGTCTAGTGGTCTGGTGGGCCGGTGGTCTGGCAGGGTCTTTAGCAGACCACTTTTGTAATATATATATATATATTTAATTTAATATATTAATATTTTACAGATGTGTAGACCAGTAATGGAGTCAAGGAATCACTAGACATACCTCCGGCGCTGCCTAAGACCCACGGTTCTGGTGCTCTCAAAGGGTCAAGCCGTGCTGGTTGTAACACAACAGATGCAAAGAAATATACCATGTGTACAGAAGTAGATTTCCTCAAAACTGACGATAAATGTGGTGCCTGTCCAACTGATCAATACGTAAACGATGATGGTGTATGTACCGATTGTTTGGATCAGTGTCTCTCTTGCACTAGTTCCGGTAAAAATATCATAGATGATGGTTGTGTTTGCGATGTTGATAATGACAACTTCATACAAATTGATTCCAACGAATGCATTACAGTATGTCTCGATGGTTATAGAGATGACGGTCCGTTCTGCTACAGTAAGTTTCATGTTATATTGTAACCAACTCTTTAGGAAATGTTCAACCAGAGGTTATTAGTTTTGCGGGTCTTACTCATGCAATCACATTCGACTAGCTTAAAGACAGTGTATTTCAGTTCTTGATCAAAGATCCGGGTGGAGACAGTGTTCACTTAGTCATTTGTGCATCCGGCTCGGTGGTCTCCGGCAAGTTTGCTCCATTAGCAGTCTACACATTCGTAATTATAATAAAATTATATAAAAGATTGTGTAATTTGGAGAAATGAAAAATGAAATACAAACCAAATGCTTTAATTAATTAAATTACTCAAATACTAAATCTTCACTTTTTGAACTCTCTGGTAATCTCTTTGATGAGGGGCTCCACAAATTCAATGAACTCCTGGGATTGCTTTCCCTTCCTGATCTTGGCGGCCACGGTGGCGATGTGCTCGGTGTGCCACTACTTGAGCTTCT